>VDFB02270651.1:722777574-722816640 GCA_007258455.2 Sequoia sempervirens
AGATTCCATCTCATGCTTTAGGATAACATTATCTTTGGTAAGCTTTTCACATTTTTTTGTCTTTTCCTTCAAGGCTTGACTCAAGTGTTCATCTTCCATGCTTTTACTCTCTTTCTACTTGATCTGATCACAAAGTTCCTTTCTCTTTCCATGGACTTATTGATTTGATCTTTCAATGATTGAATGAATTTCTTAGCATTCATGAGGCTTTCTTGCAATTGGACTTCAGATTTGGACTGATCAAGATCATCTAGTGCCACCAAAAGTTGTTGTTGAAGACTACCAAAATCCATTGAATCACCTTCCTGGATCTTCCCCAAGCTATTAAACTTCTTTCGAGGAACTAGGCTCTGATACCAATTGTTGGAATCAAGGAACACTGAGAGGGGGGGGTGAATCAGTGTTCTACAAAATTTAACTTTATTAACTTGATCTTTAAACCACTTATAGCATTGAACCAAAAGAAAGATGCAAGAACACAAGGCAATCAACCACAACACCATAACACAAGGATTTTTTACGTGGAAACCCTATTAGGGGAAAAACCATGGTAGAGGCTAATCCACAATATGAGTATACTCAAAATAAATGTTTACAAATCGAATGCACATGCATTCAAGCACACTACCTAGAGCTCACTACTCAAATACAAAAGGCTTACTACCCAAAAGAAGACTCACTATCTTATCAGTCATAGACAATAGGAGTGGATGAACTATGAGATAACATCTTCTAATGCCTGATTATAGTTCTAGGTTAAGCACATTGACACATTCTTCACATTTTGTCTGATTCTTCTCTTGAAACTCTATCTACTTTAATCTGAATCTTTTTTTCTCTCAAGTGAAACTATGCATAATTGATCTATATTCCTTCTACCTCTTGCATCATATTGCATCACATATCAAAATGATATGAATAATCCATTATATCTACAACTAGAGATTAGAACAACTGCATGTCGACTTTAACAAAATATGAAACATGTACAAATTGTCGGCCCAAACCATAAACAATTATCAATGTGAACAAGACAATTTCGGAAAAACATAGTGAGGACCCAAAACAATATGTCTCAAACATGAAACACCTTAAATAATTATGCCTCGAATATCCACAACACGCTATACTCATCTAGTTGGCCTTTCTGCACTGTTAGACTAAAAATCAATAAACCAGATCTTCTAACTTGCACACCAATCAATACAAGGCCCTATGATTTCAAAGATAAGATAGTTCATACATCAAAATACCTTCCCTAAGATCCAAAACACAAAATGATAATAGGAAATTACATATGAGTCTTGGTGTACACAACTCTGTCGAATGCCCTATTTTAGCTTTGATAGTTAACACATATCTTCAATTTGACTTCCAGTGTAAGAAATTACTGAAGTGTAGATGGGATTACTAACTAAGGTTTCCATCAATGACAACACCAGATGACTTGTGTAGTGTCTCTTGCCAACAAATTGGACATCCTACAAGCATCTCGGGTTCATTGAGACCTATCTGAGAGATTCATAAGTTATTTCTTTTTCCCTAGAGCTATCTTTCCATATTTTGAGGCTAACCTTGATGTATGTTCATTCATTGGGTTTATAAACTCTTCTGGATGACACAAACCTTTGTTGGAGTTTGAAAAGCATATTTATAAGCATTTTTAATCATTCAATATTTATTTAGTTAGTAGTTCTAAGTTAGATGTTTTAGATTCATTTTCCATTTTTGCATCAACCCCTTGGGGGAATGTAATAGGGCCTATTGGCCAGTTGTATTGTTGGAAGCCCTTGTGGAAGCCCTGTGAGCCTTAGATATTTTCCCATGATGCATTATTTTCATGCAAGATTATCAAATCAATAAAGTTTCAAATTCACTTATTAATTTATTGTGTTGACTCATTATTTTATGGTTTGACTATTCCTTCTAAAACCCCCCTGCTGTGACTACACCAACAAAATGTGCCATCATTTCCCCTCAATTTCATCTTAAATTTTAGAAATGTAAACATATATTAGAGACTAGTGCACAACACATGTTACTTGACACACATGTAGTGAAAACCATTCTTTTAGAGGTCCCTTTAGTAGGAGGATAGAGTGTTGTAAACCCTAGATATAAAAAACTTGTTGGCCACGACATGTCTAAATATTAGGCACTTTTAAAGGTCATTATATCTCATATGGAGTCTTTGGTAGAAACATTGATATTTTCTCCCATAGGGAATAAATGTGGATTTCAAGAGGATTCTTCATCTCAAGGGCTTGAAAAAGGTTGAGTAGAAAAATTTGTTAGATGATTTTATTAGGCATAGAATTTGTATTAATATCCTAAAAAAAATTGTTGTTGTTGGAAAGAGACACTGCACATGTCATCTGGTGTTTTCATTGATGGAAACCCTAGTCAGTTATTTGATTTGCACGTCAGTATTTGATCATACTGGAAGTCAGATCAAAGTTTTGTAATTAACTGTCAAACTAGAACATAACATCTGATAGAATTGTGTCCATCGATTCATATGCAATTTTCTGTTATCTTTTTGAGTTTTGGATCTTAGGGAAGATTTTTCGATGTATGATCTAAGTTATCCTTGAATCTTAGAGCCTTGTATTGATTTGTGTACAAGTTAGAAGATCTGGTTGATTGTTTTTCTATTCATCAGTGCATAAAGGTCAACTTGGTGAATTTAGCATGTTGTAGATATTCGAGGAGTAATTGTTTAAGTTTTTTTTTGTTCGAGCATGTTGATTTGGGTCCTCACTATGTTGTGGCTGACTTTGGTTGGTGCACATTGAAAATTAATTTTGGATTGAGCCGACAATTTGAAAATATTTTCTATTTTTGTTGAAGCCGACATGTAGTGAATAAATCCTTAATAGTAGATATATATAAGCGATTGTTTACATCATTTTGATATATGTACGAAGTGTGTTGATGTGTGTTGTGAATATCAAAATAATTGTAGAGTGATTATGCATAGTTTCACTTGTGAAATAAAGGATTTGTGATGCGAGTTAAATCAAAATAGAGTAGAAGAGAAAAATCAGACAGAAGGTCAAGAAAGTGATTAATGTGCATAACCAAAACTATTCTCAAGAATTTGTAGATTCTATTTCATAGTTCACCACTCCAGTTGTCTTTTGACATTGATTGTAAGGCAATGAGCCTTTCTTTTTTTGAGTAGTGAGCTCTAGGAAATGTGCCTAAGTGCAAGTGCATTTCCATTTTGTAAACATCTTTTTTAGTATACTTAGATCATATTGTGGATTGACCTCCACTGTGGTTTTTCCCCTAACAGGGTTTCCACGTAAAATATCCTTGTGTTATGGTGTTGTGGTTAGTTGTTTTATGTTCATGCATCTTACTTTTGGTTGAATGTTATCAATGATTTAAGGATCAAATTAATAAAGTTAAAAATTATAGAACACTAATTCACCCCCCCTTTCAGTGTTCCTTGATTCCAACAATTGGTATTAGAGCCTAGTTCCTTGGAAGAAGTTTAAAAGCTTGGGGGAGATCCAAGATTCAATGGATTCAAGTAGTCTTCAACAAAAACTTTTGGTGGCCCTAGATGATCTTGATCAGTCAAAATTTGATGTCTAGGAATTGCAAGAAAATCTCATGAATGCTAAGAAATTCATTCAATCATTGAAAGATAAAATCAATAAGTCTAGGGAGAAGAGAAGGGAACTCTGTGATTAGATCAAGTAGAAAGAGAGTAAAAGCATTGAAGATGAACAACTGGGTCAAGCCCTGAAGGAAAAGGCAGAAGTATGTGAAAAAATTTCCAAAGATAATGTAGTCCTAAAGTATGAGATGAAATCTATTATGATGAGGATGACCAAGGAGATTGAAGACAAAAATAAGAATGAAGAAAATATTGCTCAGTCCTTGAAAGAGAAATTTGAAGAATGCAACCGAATTACTGATGGATTTAATTAGTTGGAGCTTGAATTGGAACAATCTAGAAATAATGAAGAAGAGATTGAAAAGAAGATTGTTGATCTCAGAGATGAGCTTGTTTCTGCAAATGAATTCAAGGAGAAGTTCAAGATTAGCTCAGCCAAGCTTGATGAATTGATTAAAAGTCAGAGGACTGAAGGTGACAAATGAGGTCTTGCATATGAGAAAGAATAAAACTCTAGATCTGGACAAAGGATATTTAGGCAAGGAAATTAGATGAACAAAGTTGGAAGGTATCTAGTAAGACAACTTAATGCTCAAAGGTTCAATGGTTAATGTTTTGTTTGCAATAAATTTGGTCATATGGCAGCTCAATGTAGAAACATAATGAATCCAAGTGGTCCATCATTCTTAGGTCGGTGCATTTATTACAATAAGTATGGCCATAAGTCAAATGAATGCAGAAATATGATGAACAACTTTCATAGAGATGTCAAATGTTATACATGCAATAGATTTGGTCATATTGCTAACCAGTCTAGACAAAGAAATGTGGTGTGCTACAATTGCAACAAATCTGGTCACATTGCTAGATTTTGTAGAAGCAGAAAGGGTCTGGTAAATCAAGGGAGAAACATGTAGAAGGATGAAAAGGGAAAAGGAAAAGTTACTACAGATGAGATTAGGAGGAAAATGAAGAAGATATGGGTTATGAAGAGTCCTTCTGTTGCAGGAAATGATTCCATACTAGAATCTAGTTCTGGTAATTCCTTTGGGAATTAGTTTAGGGCTTCTGGCCTAGGGGGAGTTGTCAAGAAAATCCTTCAAACGCCCTATCGATAGTTGATACCGGGGTGTGTGTAGGATCATGATGGGCCAAAAAGTGGTGATATGATGGGTATGTGTAGGGTATGTGGCACTTTTTTTTACCCAAAATTGATGAAACAAAAAGGGTTTTTAAAGGATATTCTCAGCTTTCCACCAATATAAATCATTATTTACTTTGAATTTAATAAATAATTATTATTCATTTTCTATTTGAATTATGACTAAATACCTGATTGATAGGCTGATTTAAAAACATCTATATCTTTCAAACGGTATCACATTTTTTGAATCCAAAACATGCGTCACATTCTATGCTTTGCATACTATAGGATTAAAAAAATATATGAATTTCATGATGTTTTGACCAAGTTAAGGTGGTTAGACATACAATTTTTTATATTTTTTAAAAGTTGTAATACAAAATTCATAATTAATTATTTACTTGGAAAAAAATTACAAAAAAATATGCATCACATCGGTACATGAGTCCTCTACTTATATCTTAAATTTAATAAAAAAATATAATCATTTTATTGTGGTTAGGGTGGTCAGACAGACACCCACTTCTTATTTTTCCCTGAAATTTAAGTACCACTACATTGAAATTTCAAATTTTGACCAAATAGATTTAAAAAAATAAAAATAAACCTAGTAATTTTGAAACTACATTCAATTTTCTATAGATTCTATTCTTACATATTTTTGAAATAATATAGATAACTTATTCAAATTTTTATGTCAAGTTGCCTAACTCTAATTTTTCTAAATTTTTTGCCACTTAAGGGCCTATTTTTTCCATGATGATCCTGTACATACCCACTGGGATATGGATGAGTGTAGTGATTGCATTGATGATCTATAGATGCTTTTGAAATAGTTGGAGAGAGTATTTATGCAGAGTTGAAGGTCCACAAAAAAGTTATCTTTCACAGAGTATGGAAACAGGGTATCCGGATGAGTTAGGGAAAAAGAATTTATTGCAACAAAAATTTAGGTGTGTGAATGGTAAAAAGTCATTTGTATTCTTCATTTGTCACCTTTCATTTTGAGAAGAAGAAGTTTGGAGAGCTCTAAAGAAAAATTTGGTGAATTGTGGTGAGATTCAAGTGTGAAGGTGATTCAGTGATCAAACCCTAATCCTGAAAAAAGGTATTTATTAGGAAAACTTGTGAACTTGTGAATTTGTGAAAATGGTTGCTCCGTTGGTAGTTGATATCAAGGATAGATCCCTTTCAAATATGTTGAGACAGAGCCCTTAGGTGCATTTTTGTCTATTCTGTATGGTGTCTTGCATATTGAAGACATTAGGGAATACATTCATGCAAATATTGAGGAGTTAGGGAGCTCGTAGTTGTTGAATTTGTACTCTAATCACTTTGTGGGAGAGGATTTATGTGTTAAACCTGAATTCAAAAACTTAGAGGAGAAGATATTCACGCAAATTGTGAAATTTTCTGTGTTTGAAGAAAATGAGTGGGTTCAGTATATTTTGAGCTGAGTTCATGCTAAATTTATGTGGTTGAGTCAACCTTTTAAGATTAAAAAAGAAGCCATAAGAATTGTTACTGGTTTAAATTCCTTTGGTGGGTTGCTGATCTTGAAGTCTGTGAAGAATTAGACAGTTACTGATGCAACCGGTTTAGTGTTTGATAAAAGAGCTATGAAAATTGATGATATTATTAAAGTGGATGTCAAATTTGTATCTATGGTCATTGGTTACAAGATCTATCATTCCATCCAGGATAATTCTATATCTAGTACAACTATCTATGCAGCATATCAAATGGTGAAGGAGAACATAGAGTATGATCTATGTGAGTTACTTCAGAGTCAGCTTATGGGGAATCTTGGTAAGATCAAGAAAGATAAGAAGAATTACTTTAAGTATGGTAATATGCTATTGCGTATATTCTTCTACTTTATGAATGAAGTTCCAAGATTTGGAAAAGTACAATGGCAAGCTAATAAACTAGTAGTTGTTCAAATTAGAAACATCTTGGATAGGGTTGGTGATAGTAAGAAAAGGAAAACTATTATCTAGAGATATTTGAAGAGTTTTCAGAGTGAGATTCAAGCAAGAGAAAGAATTCCTAAGCATATTGTGGAAAAGTACAAGGACACTATCTATTTTATGGTTGACATTGATCAATGCTTGATGGAAGCTACAGATCCTAGAATGGTCTAGATTATTCCAATGGGCTATGAAGTTGAGAACATCTTGGAATTATATGCACAACATTTTTTGAGTAAACATCAGGATTTGATAGAAGAGAGGTTTGGAACCTATGAAGAAAAAGATATGCAAGTACATGAGTAGTTGAAGAAACCTATGATAGTTTGGAAGGTAAGGAAGGAATTTGAAGCCTTTGTAGAGAGCATGGGTATATCTATAGAAGTTGTGAGAGAAGCTAGAAGAAAGATAGAACAAGCTAAAGAAGAGCCTAATAGAACAAAATCTACTAGTTTGGTAGCATCCTCTTCCTGATCTAGATCAACAAGGAGCTTTGCACCCTTATTTGGTCCTATAGCGAAATCAAGCCCTCTAAAAGCTCAAGTGAAGATATCCAATAGAGAAGGAAAGAGGAAGAAGGATAAAAGAAAAATAGTTTATGTTCCAGTTGAGGAAGATGAGGAAATAGAATTTGATGAAGAAGTGAGAGAAATTAAGCATCAGGGCACAAAGGAAACAACAGTCTCTAAGAAAAAGCCCTCTAATGAAGAAGAGAAAGCAAAGAAGAAGATGAAAACTAACAAACCAAGTATGTCTGTAAAGGAAGTTGAGAGAGGCATAATCAAGGATGGTAATCTTAAGCCACTATGTGAATGGTATGATACCTTTGATAGTGCTGGTCAAAGAATTCTTGAAGAAGCAATAATAAATTATTTGAATTCTTTCAATTTGACTCTTATTGAGATCATGTCTGAGTTGCCTAAGGGACTGTATGAAGTTTTGGAAATGAGGAGAGTGAATGCAAGAACTGAAGATGAGAAGATGAGAGAGTGCATTCTTACATATTTATGTTCGGTGATGTCTATTGAGGAAATAAACACAATTATGAAAGGTGCTAAGAAGTATTTCAAGAGAAAAATAGGAGTAGACAAGCTTACGATTGGTCAGACTGAAGAAGTAGCAAAAGAAATTGAAAGAATTATAAAGGAAGTTTTGTTAAAGAACAAAATCAATGTTGTTTCTGAAGAAGGTCATGATATTGCAGTTGTGCTGATGGTTGAAGAGGTAAAGGAAGATACAACTAAGGACACTCAAATTCCTCTTGATTTGCATGATATAGAAATTCCTATGGAGACTAAAGCTCCTGAAGTTGTGACAGCTAAAGAAGTTGAGATTCCTAAAGAAAAGCAAGAATTTGTAGCTGATGAAATAGTGATTGAAGAAAAGAAGGTTGAAGTAAAGGAACTTCATGTGGAAGCAAGAGACACTACAGAGGTAGTGAAGAAATTTATGGAAGAGCAATATAAATATTTTGACCTTGAATTGGGTGAAGGTCCTATTAATTTGGCTACTTTGTCTCTGATTCATAAATTGAAAGTTGCATCATTTGCTCAAGTGAAGGATAGGGAAGAATTGTTGAAGTCTCACATTGAGGATAGTGAGCTATTAAGTCTTGCATTCAGTATCTTGGAAAGAATCATGCCTTCTCATGTTAAGGATCCATCTAGTTCTCCCTCTGATGAGTTGAAGAAGCTTATTAATTCTGTAAGTACTCATTTTGAGTCCCTTGAGAAGTTAGCTAAGGACAAGATACTAAAGTAATTTGATGATAAAATGTTCAATAGGGTAAAGTACATGATTGCTAATGACAAATCATTATTATCTACCTATGTGGAGAATATTCAAGGTGCACTATCTAAAGGAGGAAAGATATATAAGTCTTGTTTATCTTTGTCTAAATTTACTAAGGACAATCAAAAGAAGATTAAGGATCATGAGAAATAGTTAGTTGATATTTTTGAAGCCTTTGATCCTTTAACTATTTCTATTGGAAAGCAAGAAGGTCAGGTTATATCCATACTTGACAAGATAAATATTTTGAAGCATGATAATGATAGAATTGTGGAAAGAGAATGTGAGCTTAGAGGCCTAATTGGTCTGAAGATGGAAACAATGTTGAGTGCATTGAAGGAAGCACAAGAAGCTTTAGCGGTCAGTGATTCAATGAACCTTGAGTCTGTAGGGATGCAATCTTATCTATTATGTGGTCACATGACTATCTTGGAGAGTCTCAAGAAGGGTTGGGACACAAGTTTGACCTTGTTGAAGAACAATTTTGTAGACCTATTGAAGTCTATGTAAGTTAGTGAGTCATGTTTATACAATTTGTTTATAGAAATCTTGTATGTGGATTCCTTCCTTTTCCATTGATGTCAAAGGGGGGGAATGGGACAATGAAAAATGCCTTAATCATCTCAAGGGGAGTTTTTTTTTTTAAGCTTTTAAGGTTGGAAGTGTAATTCATATTCATACTAATCCAACACTTAGTCATTTTTCACCAAGTGTTGCCATCAATGCCAAATGGGGAGATTGTTGGAAAGAGACATTGCACAGGTCACCTGGTGTTGTCATTAATAGAAAAAATAGTCAGTGATTCGATCCGCACATCAATATTTGGTCATACTGGAAGTCAGATCGAAGTTTTTGTAATTAAATGTCAAACTAGAATAGAGCATTTGACAAAATTATGTTCATTAATTCATATGCAATTTTTTGTTATCTTTTTGAGTTGTGGATCTCAAGGAAGGTTTTTTGATGTATGATCTATGTTATCCTTGAATCTTAGAGCCTCATATTGATTTGTGTGCAAGTTAGAAGATCCAGTTCATTGTTTTTCTACTCGTCAGTGCAAGAAGGCTGACATGGTGAATTTAGCATGTTGCGGATATTCGAGGAGTAATTTTTTAAGTGTTTTTTTGTTCGAGCATGTTGATTTCGGTCCTCACTATATTGTGGCCAAATTTGTTTGGTTCACATTGAAAATTAATTATGGATTGAGCCAACAGTTTGAAAATATTTCTATTTTTGTTGAAAGCAGCATGTAGCGATTAAATCCTTAGTAGCGGATATATATAAGTGATTGTTTACATAATTTTTGATATATGTACGAAGTGTGTTGATCTATGTTGTGAATATTAGCACAATTGTAGAGTGATTATGCATAGTTTCACATGTGCAATAAAGGATTTGTGATGCGATTCAAAGTAGAATAGAGTAGAAGAGAAGAATCAAATAGAAGGTCAAGAAAGCAATTATTGTACATAACCAGTGTTGGTTATTTTTTCTTGTAAACCAAGTTGGTCTCCTATTCTACCTATGGAGTAGCCAACTCTAGTCAAGGGCAGCTCGGAGGACCTAGACCAACTGACAAGATCAAGAGATCTTCTACACTTTAGGCTTTGCAGAACCAGGGCGGGTATACCCACACAATGCCTCAAATAAGAATAGACATTCCTTTTTATAGCAGATAACTTCTAATGCCAAGCATTGAGGACCTCAAATGGGGCTAGATTCTTAGTAGCTCAATACTTGAAGCAATAAGGAGGTAGCACAAGACATCAAACAAGATTGATTAAATAAAATGATTGATCTTGAGCAAGAAGACTAGAACCCTAAAGACATACAACAAATATTAGATTAGTGCCATTATTCTTGGGCTAGGAGTCACAATACCCTACAAGTAGAAGGAACCATTACTCTGGACATTAAAGTCTATGTGAAACTAACCTTATTAGTCTCACAACTAGTGATCAGATCTAAAAGACTACTTATCAAATCCTCCTATCATACATGCGAATATCTAATATCATTGAAGCATTTAACTTATTCCTTGAATAAGAGCAACAACCAGAACAGAAAGTAAAACATTACATTAAAATGGTTAATGAAATAATCCTTGATCAACTTTCATTAACAATCCATACGCACAATACAAAGGAGAGACTTAAAGACCTCAATCTATACATTCAGATTCATACATGTGTCCAAGACCTCATATTTTACAGACTACAAAACCTAGACCTCAAATTCTTACAATAATTTGACACTGTGACTTAGTGCTCTTCTCTTTAGATTTTGTTCTAATTTCTGGCCGAAGACCCTTACAAATGATTCAGAGATTCCTTTTAAACAGTCCCAGGATTGCAATCCAGCTCAGAGCCACATCAACATGCCACGTCAGACCCCAACTGCATTGTGATCAATCAAAACCCTTGCAGTGACCTTCAACAACTTCTCTGGTGACATAAATGCCTCTGGTCGGGTTGCTGTAGAAAAGACATTCCCGCACAAATGAAGCCAGGCAATCAATGTCAAAACCGTCGCTGAATCTGGGTGCCCATACTCGGGCCATGTCGTCCTTGTCCTAGGGCCGTCACCATGAATGCTGGCTCGGCGGGTCCAACAACCTTCCATCCGTAGCCATGAATGCTCCAGGCCTTTGCACACGAACATAACAGAAACCCTGAAACACATGAAATTGAATTTGGGACATCGATTGTCCATGATCAGATGACCGCCTTTTAAATCTCCATTAGCCATTGAAGCAAGCTACCACCATCGGCAAGAGGTCAGCGGGTCGGCGTAACATCCCAGCGAAGTCCACATAGCATACAGAGTGCACCATTATTCATCATCGAAACAGTCACTGAGACATTACCCTCACCATGCCCAAGGTAATTCAATCACTTTCCCTGCATGCCCCTGTTCATCGCAGTCTCCGTGACATACTCGGGTCGGTGAGATATCATATCGACCACATAGTCCTTTCTCTGAGCATTCCTCCTTCTCTTCATATATCATTGTGACATCTTGACCTCAGGGTGACATCCTAGAGACTTCACCAAGCTTCACCAAAGACATCATTTTCTTTCAAGTCGCTGGGATACTCCAATTGTTATATCGAAGCCTAGGAGTAGCCCCATGCCCTTCTTACATTTTGGTATAGCCAACCACAATCGCTGAGACACTACGTCGAAAGCCATTTGTCATACCGAAAGCATATCTTTTACCCTTTTGTTATGTCGTCGTAACCTTTTGCTTCTCTTGCCGAAGAGCACCTATCATGTATATCGCTATAGCCTTTACCCCTCGGCAAGATGTTATGTAGAGAACTCCTTGCTTCACTGAAAATCATCCGAGGTGATTCACATTCGCCAAGACAAAATGGTTCTCTCACCGACAGAGTCCACCTATCGCCATAACATGAAATCCTCAGTGAGACACTATGTAGAGTGACAAGTTATGCCGAAACAACCGAGCATGTTAGGTCACCGAGAGAAGAGAGAACTCCTACTGAGTGCCACTTTAAATCATGTTGGCAAGACTTGACCCCTTTTCCAAAACCTCCTGCCACAATACAAAACATATGCCGATAGAATACAAAATGCACCTGTTGCCGAGACATCAGAAACTCGGCAAGAGGCTAGCCTGATTGCCAGAAGATACGTCGATAAGAGTTCCCACCGTCGCCAAAATAAGAGGAAAGTCTCGCCAACAACCCGCAACAAAGAATAGTGGAACATACATAGGTTGGGAAGAAAATTGGGTACCTATGCCGACATGAACCAGAATTAAATATATGCATGACACAATGGATTCAAATGGATCACACAATAGAAAATGAGCGAGGCAATATGAGGAAGGGACAATATGCTAATGATGAGGGCTCAATTTAAACACCCATGGATGCAATTGATTATGAAAATTTGCAAAATTTTACAGTTCAAACAGAACCAGAGGGAGAAACACCCACCAGAAGTGAATTCAAACACACTGAGCTCAACCCTCGTGGGAGCCCACTTGTCCCACATGCCAAAATGAGAAACACCCCATAGCTAAAGTTTTATCATAAAAAACCAGAGTACACAACTAGACAATGAGAGAACCAGAAATGGCACTAACATAGGCTCTAGTTGGGGGATGTATGCCCCTAGTGGGCACAACAAGAATTTAGATCACTAGGAGAGCAGACCAGAACAAAAGGAAACCCAAAATAGCGAGGAGCTAATTGGACAAGGTTAGCAGACACAACAAAACAAAAGAGACCAGGAAAGCAAAAACCTAACCTAATGTTCATGGAAAAAGAAATGCTTCAGATGAAGCACCACTTCAAGAATTGTCCATGAACAGGAAATTCAAGAGTCACATTGTTAATTCTTTATTTCATTTGATGACACTAGGCCACCAAATGAAAATTGAGAGCCAACTTTTACCCCTGTCAAATACTATTCTGCAGAATGAGCTGGTCTCTCCTAACTCATGCTTGCCTCTACCAAACACAAGCACCTGATTGCCTTTGTACATGTGAAACTTTACTCTCTATTTAGTTTTATCTTCAACTGGCAACCAGATCTAATAAACTTTATCATTGCCACACTCTTCATCATCTGATTGTGTGCCATGTTGCAATACCTGTGAATACTGATCAAGATCATATGAAAACATAGTCTAATCACAAATAGCTACCTGATAAAACATATTAGTACCTCTAAACAGGCTGTCATATTCACTATTTACATTACCCTAAAACTGAAAACAACTAGCTCCAGTGCTCTATATATTGTCACATTCTGTGAAAACTTCATCAAGTGTATACAAAGGGATACACTCACCATTCAACACATCTTGTAACTACTCTATATCATTTTCAGTAGGAAGAGGCACATCATTAGTGCAATGATGGTTTAAACTACTACTCCCACTTCCTCTTTTCACTTGGCTTTGTTCTTCATCATGCTGGAAATGAGAGTCACCAAAGGACTCTAACTCATCCTCATGGGCTGTCCAACTGTCATCATCATCCCAATCTTGCTCATCATTGAGCAACTCTAGTTCAGAAGCACAATCTGATTTCAGACTGAAATCAGTGTCATCATGATATGCAAGATCACCATTAGAAGGGGCTTCGAAATCACTTGCATCATACCTTGCATCCTGCAGGTCATCATCACTATAGAGGTCGTTAGGAGTTGCCCACAACAACCTAGAATTGTTGTGTGCAAACCTTTGATATTCTGTGGTTAGCAAATCTGATATTTGTTTACAACTTAGTAGGTTACTATTTTGACCTATCCTCTCAACCACTTCTTCCTCTTCTTGCCCTTCACATAGACTGGATGCAATACCAAGTAGTAAACCATGATATCCCAAGGTATCTTCAAAATGATTACCTTCATGAGAGTGAAACTCCACATCCTCATAATCAAATCTGATATCCTCAAGGGCACTCCCTGAATCAACAACTTCATTTGTCTCCTCATGAAGACTTGTGTCAAGACTGCTCCTATTTGTGCACTTGAACTGCTTAACTGTCTCATCACATTGCCGATTACACCTCCCTTCTTCAAAGAGCTAGTCCAACTAATGTTCCTCTTCGGGTTCTTGGCTTGGGAGACTCAACCTCTACTCTTCTGCTTGGGGCATCACTTCTGCAAGTTGTTCAAAGACAACTTCCTCATCATATGATAAAGCATCATCAAAGGTATCAAGGAACAAAGTCCCGAGCTGATACCATGAATGAATGGAGTGCATTGGTAAGCAAGTAAACCAATCATCGGCCACACCTTCTAAAGATCTGACAAACAACTTCATGACCACATCCTCTTTTTCAACCTGATATTCTCCAATGAAATCAATAAAAAACTGCATATGTCTTGATGTTGATTCCTCAACACCACCTTTAAACTTGGGTAAATATTTATTGATTCCCCTAGGGGCAGGATGTGGGTAACCCTAGATTTTATCAAAATCCAAAGGGTTGTACCTTTCACTATCATATGCCCTCTTATGAAGACAAGACTGTGCCCTAAGCATGGTATCATAACTTGTAGAGGGAGAATTAGGACAACAATGCATCTTGCAAATGAAACCTATCCCTCTATAACTATCCAATTGCAATATTCAAATATCCCCTGATGACAGTGCTTGATCTCACCAAATAAAGGGGAATAAAGTTTTTTTTTTTTTTGAATGTTCAAAAATCATGAAGAATACCTGGAAACGTTGCAGCCTTGGAACATTCTTCAAATCTTCAATGGGTTTACCTTGACAGAGTCGCCACCTCTTTGCAGAGGACAGAACTTCAAATGATATGAAGTTCACTTACATATAAGTCCTATGAGCTCATTCCACCAGTAGAGCAGCATAAATATTTCAGGCTAACTGCAACAAAACCTTTCTCCAGGCCTGGGATTCTTCAAACTTTGAACCTAACCAACATGGCAATTAAGAACATGACTCTATTGCACACAATACAACTCATAAGGCCAGATTCAGTTTGATCCCCAGCGGAGTCACCATCTTGTTGGTTGATTTTTCTTGTAAACCAGGTTGGTATCCTATTCTACCTATGGAGTAGCCAACTCTAGTCAAGGGCAGCTCAGAGGACCTGGACCAACTGACAAGATCAAGAGATCTTCTGCACTTTAGGCTCTGCAAAACCAGGGTGGGTATACCCACACAATGCCTCAAATAAGAATAGACATTGCTTTTTATAGCAGATAACTTCTGATGCCAAGCGTTGAGGACCTCAAATGGGGCTAGATTCTTAGTAGCTCAATACTTGAAGCAACAAGGAGGTAGGGAAAGACATCAAACAAGATTGATTAAATAAAATGATTGATCTTGAGCAAGAAGACTAGAACCCTAAAGACATACAACAAATATCAGATTAGTGCCATTATTCTTGGGCTAGGAGTCACAATACCCTGCAAGTAGAAGGAACCATTACTCTGGACATTAAATTCTATGTGAAACTAACCTTATTAGTCTCACAACTAGTGATCAGATCTAAAAGACTACTTATCAAATCCTCCTATCATACATGCAAATCTCTGATATGATTAAAGAATTTAACTTATTCCTTGAATAAGAGCAACAACCAGAACAGATAGTCAAACATTACATTAAAATGGTTAATGAAATAATCCTTGATCAACTTTCATTAGCAATCCATTCACACAATACAAAGGAGAGACTTAAAGACCTCAATCTATACATTCAGATTCATACATGTGTCCAAGACCTCATATTTTACAAACTACAAAACCTAGACCTCAAATTCTTACAATAATTTGACACTATGACTCAGTGCTCTTCTCTTCAGATTTTGTTCTAATTTATGGCCGAAGATCCTTACAAATGATTCAGAAATTCCTTTTAAATAGTCTCAGGATCGCCATCCAGCTCAGAGCCACATCAACACGCCATGTCAGACCCCAACTGCATTGTGACCAATCAAAACCCTTGTTGTGACCTTCAACAACTTCTCTGGTCACATAAATGCCTCTGGTCGGGTTGCTGCAGAAAAGACATTCCCGCATGAATGAAGCCAAGAAATCAATGTCAAAATTGCCATTGAATTTGGGCACCCTTACTCGGGCCATGCCGTCCTTGTCCCAGGGCCGTCACCATGAATGCTGGCTTGGCAGGTCCAACAACCCTCCATCTGTAGCCAAGAATGCTCCAGGCCTTTGCGCACGAACATAACAAAAACCCTGAAACACGTGAAATTGAATTCGGGCCGTGGATCATCCATGATCAGACGGCCGCCTTTTAAATCTCCATTAGACCTTGAAGTAGGCTACCACCGTTGGCAAGAGGCCAGTGGGTCAGCGTAACATCCTAGGGAAGTCCACATAGGATATCGAGTGCACCATTATTCATCATCGAAATAGTCGCTGAGACATTACCCTCACCATGCTGAAGGCAATTCAATCCCTTTCCCTGTATGCCCCTGTTCATTGCAGTTGCTGTGACATACTCGGGTCGGTGAGATATCATATCGACCACATAGTCCTTTCCCCGAGCGTTCCTCCTCCTCTTCATATATCTCTATGACATCTTGACCTCAGGGTGACATCCTAGAGACTTCACCAAGCTTCACCAAAGACATCATTTTCTTTCAAGTTGTTGTGATACTCCAATTGTTATATCAAAGCCTAGGAGTAGCCCCATGCCCTTCTTACATTTCGGTATAGCCAACCACAATCGCTGAGACACTACGTCGAAAGCCATTTGTCATACCGAAAGCATATCTTTTACCCTTTTGTTATGTCGCCGTAACCTTTTGCTTCTCTTGCTAAAGAGCACCTATCATGTATATGGCTATAGCCTTTACCCCTCAGAAAGATGTTATGTAGAGAACTCCTTGCTTCATTGAAAATCATTCAAGGTCATTCACATTCACCAAGACAAAATGGTTATTGCACTGATAGAGTCCACCTATCGCCATAACATGAAATCCTCGGTGAGATGCTATGTAGAGTGAAAAGTTATGCCAAAACAACTGAGCATGTTAGGTTGCCAAGAGAAGAGAGAACTCCTACCGAGTGCCACGTTAAATCATTTTGGCAAGACCCAACCCCTTCGCCAAGACCTCCCACCACAATTTAAAACATATTCCGATAGAATACAAAATGCACCTATCGTCAAGACATCAAAAACTCGGCAAGAGGCTAGCCCGATAGCTAGAAGATACACCGATAAGGGTTCCTGCCATCGCCAAAACAAGAGGAAAGTCTCATCGACAACTTGCAACAAAGAATAGTGGAACATACACAGGTCGGGGAGACAATTGGGTACCTATGCCAACATGAACCAAAATGAAATATATGCATGACACAATGGATTCAAATGGATCACATGATAGAAAATGAGCGAGGCAATATGAGGAAGGGACAATATGCTAATGATGAGGGCTCAATTTGAACACCCATGGATGTAATTGATTATGAAAATTTGCAAAATTTTACAGTTCAAACAGAACCAAAGGGAGAAACACCTACCAAAAGTGAATTCAAACACGCTGAGCTCAACCCTCGTGGGAGCCCACTTGTCCCACATGCCAAAATGAGAAACACCCCATAGCTAAAGTTTTATCATAAAAAACCAGAGTACACAACTAGACAATGAGAGAGCCAGAAATGGCACTAACAACTAGAACTATTCTCAAGAATTTGTAGATGCTATTTCATAGTTCACCACTCTAGTTGTCTTTTGACATTGATTGTAAGGCAGCGAGCCTTTTTGTTTTTGAGCAGTGAGCTCTAGGTAGTTTGTCTGAATGCAAGTGCATTCCCATTTTGTAAACATCTTTTTGAGTATACTCAGATCATATTGTGGATTGACCTCCACCATGGTTTCCACGTAAAAAATTATTATGTTATGTTGTTGTGGTTAATTGTCTTATGTTCATGCATCTTACTTTTGGTTGAATGTTATCAGTGCTTTAAGGATCAGATTAATAAAGTTAAAAATTTTAAAACATTGATTCAACCCCCCTCTCATTGTTCCTTGATTCCAATAGTTGTACCTATATTACTACCTTTATCCTCATCTACATCCCCTATTTCACCATCAATTATAGATGTAATCATAAATTGTGAAGATGTGCTTACACGTGATGCTACTCTATGAAGACATGAAATCACCACTTGTTTCGAAATATTCTTAGCTTTGATTGAACTTGATAAAGATAAAAAGGAAGGTCCCTTCCACAAGATTTTTAATACTTAAGAATAATCATTTCTTTCCCATTCCTCTTTACACACACCCTGCACGTGTTGAAGGAAAGTGAGATCTTAGTGTCATCTACATGTTTGGATTTATTTTCATATTATCTTTGTCATGTTCTCCAACTAGGAAAAAATGAAATTAATCTTTAAATCAAAATTATGTAATCAATATTTGATTCCGCCAAATTATATTACAAGGTCTAATATATGTACTCTCGAGGTTCTATAAAGGCCTAGATTGAGAGGATCGAAATGTGAGTGAAATAAACATCTTATCATTAGACTTTATAAAGCATAATAATCAAGAAGATTAATGAGATGACAAAAAGAATGGAAAAATTCTTAAAGGGAAGTAAGATTAGTCCCATCCATAAATATAGACTATGGTGAAAGGGATATATTGCATGAACAAGATGAATATATTATAACATATGAAAAAGGGAACCCTAAGTCTAGGGTATAAACCTATGTTTCTTTTTGGTTCTTTTTAAAGGTACATTAGAATGAAAACCAACGAGGTGAATAGATTGACTTTCAACCATGAAGGTGAGTCAATCAGACCTAGGATTTCATCCTTAGGGCCTTGGAAATGGATTGGAATTGATTTTCCTTAATTAACCTAATTAGACTATGTGACCCAATACATAAAATATAAGATCTTAACAAATAACAGACTAAAATAGTAGTTTGCAGGAAGATTTGGAAAGTAAAATAGACTATGTTCCTATCCTAAAAAATTTCTTTTGAGTTGAATAGGAGGATTGGGACACCTAGGGGTGTGTGAGTCTTTGATGGGGTGTCCTTCTCTACTTTTAGGTTCTCTGGTGACATATCCAAGCTTTTGATTTCTATCTACAATGTTGTTAGAATGTTTTCAGATAGTTTTATAGGTGAGTTTTCATGGCTTGAGAAGATTTAGGGCTTTAAATGAAATAATGAACAACTTGTCTTCAATATTTCTTCAAACCTATAACCTAAACAGTCAAAGATATGGAAATTTTTGGTCCATTTAGGGGCTTGTCTCAGTCAAACCCTGTGTAAGTGTTTCCACTTCCATAATGGAAAATGTCAATGATAAATGGATATTTGGATAGGAAGGAATGATGAAATAATATAGTGGTGTAACTCACCAAACTTCAATGAATTCCTTGAAGGACTGAAGTCATGCACATAACCTCAAGTTATTGGATCTTGCTTGCTTGATTTTCTTGAATACTTTGGAGATGTACAAAAGGGGTTAGCCTTCACAAAAAAATGATAAAATGACAACATGAAATCGCATACACTTTGACATGATGTTGGGATCTTGAATTGCTACCATAAATCATTAAAAAAAATTCTTGACTTGCTCCATACAATAGTATTTCTCCTTAATTGTGGTTCTAGATTCAAAATGGTTAAAATGACTTGGTATTTATAGGCATTTATTCAATTTCCCACAAATTAGATTCTAAAAGTCGACATTTGAAATTTGAATTTTTAATGTTAAAATGCCAACACCGACATACCCAAAATTTGGTCCAAGCTAAGAAGGGGGGCCCATACACCCAAGGGCATATGGATTGTAGCCCTAATTTCTAGGAAATTAAGTGTCAAGGGAAACATATGAGTTGGATACATTTATTCAATCCTTGAAATTTATTGAAAAGTAATTTAAATAGGCTCTGAAATGCATAATTTAGGAAGTTAGGAGCTTAATTAGGTCCAATAAATTAAGTGGGGCCAAAAAATATTTTGAAATTATCAAGGGTGACAATTTATGATGCTACATTTAGCCCCCCCTTTAGTGGGAGTATGAACTTATGCTCAGACTCATAGTAAAGTATAAAATATATTTCAAGAGGGGATAAATTATCCAAATATTGAAGAGATAGGATAACAATGAATCTAGGGAGATGGCCAAGCGCCTAGGATCTAACATCCCATGGAAAATCAACATATGCACAAAGGAACACATATATGTTTGGAATGCAGTAATACAACATACATAAACATACAATGTTGGAAAACATGAAGCATAAAAAATGAAAAAACATGGCATGATGGAACATAAAGATAATGAAAAAATGAAAACAAACATAATATAGACATGATGTAAGCATGAAGAAGACACACAAAAATAAATGAGAAAACACAAGGTTAGTACTGAAAATTTGAGTTGGTAAGGAAAAGAGACCTTAGTCTTAAATTGTCACAAATACCAAATGTGATCCATCAATTAAATGTTAGCTCACATGAGGACTAGAAAATTATGTTATCACACATCACTCATGAAACACATGGCTCCACTAGAAATCAAGTTTTGTCATGCTAGGTGCCCATGTTAAAAGGAATTCATGAATTACACCATTACGAAGTCTGATATTTGCTAGGTAAATCACAAACTAGAAGGGACACATGCTAGTGATGTTCGATATTCACTAGGTGAGCCCCCAAGAAAATGTAGAAAAATGAAAAATACAATAGGTCTAATGCATATGAATTTTCACTAGGTATATACCAATTATCATACCAAGAGCTATACTCCCTGATAACTTTGATAAGGTGCCACAAAATGATCAAGATGTTATGTCAATGCCACACTAAGTTCAACACCCATGAATAAGGAGGAGAAAAAATGACAAGATCACCTTAGGGGGTGTATAAATTTTAACAACTTAGGGGGATGAACAAATCTAACCTCATGGGGTGCATAAATGATGATAGGATGAGGCTAAAAACTCAAAGGGTGTTATAACAATATCACCACAAGAGATGATTCACAAAAACAAAGGGGCTTTGTTCTATAAATGAGAGGTCACTCCTTAGGGGATATCACACATGACATCACCACCAAGATATGACAAGTAGTGGAAAAGGAAATTTGTGCCTTAGGGAATAGTAGTCATAGCATTAACACCAAAGGAAATGTCATATTCCAAGAGAGGTCACTCTCTTAAGGGATATCAATCCCAATATCACCACCAAAGAGACAATCACATAGATCAAGAAGGCCACACTTTGATAACAAAAGGTCACACTTCCTAGGTTATGTATGCTATCATCACTAAGAAGGTACTACATCTATGCCAAGAATGAGTGAGGGACTATATTCCCTCCATTATAATGTTTGTGGACTTTCTACACTAATCTTTTAAGGAGATACAAAGGGATCCCTTGCTAGAAGGAATGTGCCTAACACAAGGCTACCTAACCCCTTTCCCCCAAGTGTAGGGACAAATATGAGCCCATATTGATGATGATATGGTACTCCTTGCGAAATGAAATATGATTGCATAAATCCTAGTTTATACCCTCATTGATGATAGTGAGCATTATGTGATACTACAACTACCACATGAAAAGGAGTAGCAACTAATGTTATTGATTAATTGAAGGGATTTTTTATTTTTTATTTATTTTGGATGGAAAATAGCCAATATCTTTTCTTTTTTCTTGTGTATTAGGATTTATGGGAACAATGTTACCTTGTCCTTTGACACTACATTATTTTCTATTATAACCAAGTTGTTTTAAAAGTTTATAGCCTCTTCTGTAAATTGCTTCCATTGCTTTTGAAGAAGGTGGCTTTTTATGATCATATTCATCATAAGTAGATGTGTAATTTTTTTTTCCTCTTTGCTATAAGTTATAGAATTATATATGGTTTTTATGACTCAATGATACATTGTGTTGATACCATTTCTTATTCTTTCTCTTTTTTTGATTTTTATGTAATCTTGTATTCTCCCATATATGTAGGCATAAAATCTAATGAACCATAATCATCATTTCACAACTTTTTCACTAATGAAAAGTGGTCATCTTTATCCTAAACTTTTAAAGGTTACACTTTTGTAGTTGTTGTTAATGTTCTAAGAGGATCCTTCATTCCCGTTTCATTTTGTAAACAATTTTCAGATTTTTGATCATCTTTTATCATGTAAACCTTATTATTGTATATGTACTTCATTAAATAATCAATTGTTGAATGCACTCCATTCATTTCATGAATCTATGGTCTATCCAAGAGAATATTATATGAAAGATCATGGGGCATGACGTGGATGGAAGTTTACAACACAACCTTACTAGCTTTAATAGGTAACATTATCATAGCAAGCGACTTGCTTTCCATGTTATCAAAACCTTTTATTGATAAATCAACAAATTGAATTAATGTTTTGTTTGCTTCAAATTTACCCAAAAGATTTACACTACAAACATTAATCTTTGAACCATTTTCAATAAGGGTACATTTAATCCCAACCCTTCTAGTAATAGCCATGATCATCAAAGTATCATTTTTTTTTGTATTTCCAAAGGAGGTAATTAATTTTGATTAAAGATAATTTCCAAGTTAGGTGAATTCATATTCTCAGTCAAAGTTGCTACATAATTTAGTTGCACACTAGGAGGTATCAGAACTTTTTTCAAGGAATTTTGAGTCATGCCATGATAAGCAGGTGATGTTTGAATTAAATTCCACAATGAGATCTTAGTAAGAGTGTTACAAAATTGTTTAATAATATTATACTCTTTACTACTACATTTTTGGATATTAGATGCATATGGGAAGTATGGTTGAGGAAATGGGATGGATGTTGGTGTTTTTTTTTGGTTTCTTATTATTCCTAGAATTATATGTGTGAGCTACAGTATGGTAGCATGGTTTCTATGACACATTAGTACTAGTAAGTTGTTTTACAAAGCTTAGGATATGGCCATGAGGTTGAGTTACTATAATGAGAGTACTATTAGGAGGTCCAAAAGGACTTTTTAGAGGTCAAATGATTAGAGGACTCTTAGGAATTCCAAAAGGGGTTTTAGGAGGTCCAATAATGGGAGGACATTTAGGAGGTCTAGAAGGATTTTTAGGAGTCCCAATTATCAAAGGAGATCTAATAGAGAATTGTTTGTTCCTAACCTCAACAGATTTAACTTCTTCTTGATGATCCTCTATTGAGGGGGGATCTAATGTCACCTTAGCATCTTCATTTATGCAATCCATAAATTTATCAAAGATTTGAGCCTCTTCTCCAACAATATCTTCCTAAGTAGGAGAGGTAAGGGGAGATAAACAAACAAGATTCTCATGATGCTCAATGACTAGATCTTCTAACACCGAGATATCTTCTTCACAAATAGGATAGATATTGAGAGAAGAAAAAACATGATTGTCATTATTTTCAATGATTGCATTTTCTTTCACCAAGCTAACCTAACACATAGGAGAGATAGTGGGAGAGGGATCAATGAAAAATAACAAGGGAGAAATGAACATTCTCAAATGCTTGTACCCAAAAATATTTGAAATGCTTAAAAAGATTTGCCAATAGAACATGAATTATTAGAAAAATGTTTTCTTAATGATAAAATGATGTAAACATTTTTTTTACTAAAATACAACAATTTATCCTAAATTTTCACTACAAATTAATAAATATGGCACTCTTCATGCACATACAATAATACTATTTTAGAATTTCAAATAAAAGATTAGCAAGGAGACACAAACCTAAAATATAGAGACAAAGATCTATGAATTTTTTGTGCCACCGGTAGCAGGAAAAATGCACCATAGGGCATCTTAGTCTTGGACAGGGTGTTTGAAACTTCAAAGTCTAACTATGTAAAGCACTGATGAAGGATTTCGGGTCTACTTGCAAATAGGTATAACAATGAATATTTTTCTAGAATTTGTTGAATTTATGCCAATGTGATGCAAAATACAAGTGTGCAACAATGTAGAAGATACTTGAACAAGTTTGGATGTAATTTTTTAGATTTTAAATGTAATAAATGACTAATTCTAAGATGCCACAACTTGAAAATGATGATTTTGATGCAATTTTTTTCACTTTTTGAACTATAAGAAAGATTCCTAAATGCATGCAATTATGAATTACAATTCAGAAATATGTAAACACTAACAGAATGAGCAGACATAGATAGAAAATTGTGAAGAAGTTTTTCAATTCTAGGGTACAAGGATAGAGGTTCCCAAGGGCATCTGAGTCCTTGATAGGGGTTCTAGAAATTCAAAATTTGAATGTTTATGTTGATGTTTACAGATGATGTTTCTATCTACAAATAGGTTTGACAGTGACTATTTTTCAAGGATTTCTTGAATTTAAGACAATGTGATTCAAATACAAGTATGAAATAATAAAAGATAATTTTTAATGTAATATTGAATCTAGATCTAATCTAAATGACAAATATAAACCCTAATACAACCTATGCTGCAATATATGATGTAATTTTTATCAATTTTTATGCATTTATGATGCAAAAATGAAACCCTAAATGAGAAATGCAAACAATGCAATGTAAAACCTAGATATAGGGTATGAAACACTTCACATGAAAATTTTCCTCTTCCTTGGGAGTTATTTTGTTTCCTTTTTGCAATTTCCTCTTTCGCCTTTAATGCACATTGGTATGCATCTTCAACACTAGTTATTCATATCATACTTATCTTGAATAGAATTATTCAACCCATTTGCATACCTTGATACTTTTTCCATATTGTCTTCTACATGTCCTACCCATATGTTCAACATGTAAAACTCCTCCATGTACTCTTGCACATTCTTCTCTCTTTGTTTTAAATTTTGCAACTT
This sequence comes from Sequoia sempervirens, assembly GCA_007258455.2. Taxonomy (NCBI): domain Eukaryota; kingdom Viridiplantae; phylum Streptophyta; class Pinopsida; order Cupressales; family Cupressaceae; genus Sequoia; species Sequoia sempervirens. The sequence goes on from VDFB02270651.1 coordinate 722,802,435, forward strand.
TTTGAATAAATTAATTTGGTAATATGCAAGCAATAAATATTTCTTGAACTTCATTCCTATCCTCTACCAAGATTTGATTTTATCTTTTCCTCTTTGCTTCCTTTTCATTTATACATGATCACTGCATAGTAAAGAATGCCCCTTCAATATTGTGCATGTGAAATTAACAATTTTTTGTTCTTCAATTGATTCATAATCAAAGTATTTCTCCATCTCTAAAATTAAATTATTCTTAACTGCCTCCTAGTCATAGCCTGGATATCATGTTAGATACATCTTATCATTGTGAATTTCGTTGTTTCCATGGTCACCAATCCTCCCATTTTCAACTCCACAACCTGTAAACTCCCCTCAACATATTTTTGTTTGGTTATTATTGTGTCCTTTCACTATTCAACCTACCCTCATTATGCATCCACAACCCACCTATCTTGTTGTGTGCCACTTTATTTTTTCACTCTCTTACAATGACCTATATTAAAGGTTTCTCAATTCACTTTAATTTAATCTCTCTCTACCCAAAACCCACACCACACTCCTTCCATCTAATTTTTTATCCTAAAAATTTGTAATCATCCATTCCGAATTATTACTAAATTATTATTATTGTAAATGAAACATGAATATACTCCAAATTAAAAATACATAACTAGTGGCTAAAGTAATTCATAGCTACACATGTCCATTTAAAAGGAGTCAAATATTCTTATGTTCACTTCAAAAGTCAAATTACAATATCAATATTTACTTGGCACCTAAGGCCACAATTTCATTACATAGTACATTTCTCATCAAGTACATGAATGAATAACATCAAGATTCATCATAGACTATGATGGTCTGGGAACAACTAAGGTTCTTCTTCAATGCTTTCCTCCACTAGTGGATGAGAACATGGTTGAAGCACTTTACCGCCCAACCACGAAGCTTACACTTCCCTAGTATCCTTCTAACTTGAACAATGCCCGACCCTGCACATAAAGTTTAGCAAGAGAACAACCTGTAAGGTGGAATCTATTGTGTGCCCATACATCAACATGCAATTTCTATCTACAATTTAGAAAAGTGCAAGATCTACACTAGGAATGGCGAAGAGTGAAATCACAAACTTCATTCATACATACATAATGAACCATATTGCTTTTCCAAGCATAATAAGTGTGTTGCAACAACAACAAATAATAGGTTATGATAAAGAAATCCTATATTCTCTAAACCCATTTTTGCACCTGGCCCAAAAGGTAACTTTCTACTATAACAATTATCTACTTTCTAGCAACAACTACCCATAGATGCTCTAGTTAACTTAGGTATCACTATTCTATTCAAGTATCAAATATTCATTCATAAATGTCTTCAAAGAAGAGACAAAATACAGATTTATACTCAAAATAGAAAATCAAAATTGATGTTTCATAGAGTATTTCAAAAATCAATCATATCATTCTTATGATTAGTTTCTACTTAACAAAAAGCATTTTTCTTTAAAATGTACTAAAAACAAAAGAAGGCATGTCACAAGTATGTGTAGGTACATAGACAAGGTCTATGTGCATACACATATATGTGCCTACTAATGTTAAAATTTGTGCATACATTCTAAAATAATCATTATTTAGATTGCAATCTTTCAATAGTATTCTAATTAGCGTTTCATTGTCAAAATAAATGTTACAAGCAAGTCTTATACTAACATTTTCTCACATACTATTATATTCTAACATTTGTTGTTTCCATAAGAAAATTCATCATTTAAACAGAATGTGTATTGTTTCCTACTAAATAGTCATAAAATAAGTAGTTTACATATTGAACAGTCATAAAATCAACTATTTTTACATGAACATTCATTGTTTTAACAACAAAGGTACTGTTTCCTACTAAACGATCATAAAGTAAGCTATTTACATACTAAACAGTCATAAAATTATTTTTTTTACATGAACATTCATTGTTTTAACAACAAAGGTACCATTTCCTAATAAACAGTCATAAAGTAAGTTGCTTACATACTGAACAGTCATAAAATAAATTGTTTCTAGCTATAAAGACAAATTTCAATTAAACATTCATTTACTAAAGAATAACTTTTGTTTACATCATTACATTTATATTTTAAAATAACATAATATATTTGATGAAAACTAATATTTTTTATTCATTTTGTTGATCTTAAGTTGTTTATAAGAAATGTTTCATCGTTTAATACTAAACGGATTTGTCCATCATGAATAGAAATTAAAAAAATCAGAAAACATAGTTTCAACCTTAAGAATAGAATGTCTTTAATCCAGATCTTGAACTCTTTCAACATTGGAATCTCTATGAGAATCTTTAATGTTATAAGGGAACCAACTTTGAAATGCTTGTGAAAGTGAGTTTATTAAGCAAATTTTTTAGTTAAGAAAACAAAGAGGCTTCAGGGTCTATGGTACTTTTTCTTACATAGGCTGCATCAAAAGGATTGGGGATTTTTCTAGATTTTGACCCATTTCTATGGTTGGGTATTCCTATCTTAACCTCAAGTTTCATTAAAAGTTACCCTTTTGGGTATTCTAGTGTATACCTTAATGCATGCTCCTCTATACTCCATGTAGACTCATATCTGCTTCCAAAACAATAATTTAAACTATCGATCTCGAGGATGAATCTTTACAAGTTTTTGAAGAAACCTTTCGTTAAAAACTTTTGATTCTTCAAATTGAGGCTTCTTTTATACACATATGATTACCACTGATCTGCAGAAAGAAAGAATGATTTACCCTTTCACCATTATTGGCTAGGCCGATAATGGGAAGCATTTGATTTAAAGGATAACCTTATCGACACATACTAAAGGTAGCACAAAGGTTTATTTCCTCTTTACACAAGTTCGACAAGTGAACCCTTACATAGTCAACACCAAATGGTACACAATGAATCGAATTATGATATCTTATAGCCATGATATGGCTTGCTCTATTGAGTGAACATTCTTAACAGACGCTTTTAGGATTTTGATGTCTCAGAATAACATAGCTAGTCGAATGGATCCATTCAAAAAAAGAATAACATGAGTAGGTTGTAGGCCATGCGAATCCCCTGAGGGTGATCACCAAAACTACTCATTCAGCTCAAGTTGAAACATACAGGTGAGTACATTGCATGCCTCTATATTATTGGTTCTACCAACATATACAATGATAAACATAAACAATGAAGAGATATGATAGTGATGTAGACACTAATTTGAATGAATCGAATTACCTAAATGTATGAGCCTATAGAATTGAATATTTCTTCAGATTTTTTCCTACAACTTTGACCTCTTTTTTTAATTTTTTGGTGCTTGTTGATTTCCTTCCTTATCAATCTCCTACTTTTTCCACCACCTTCATTCCAAAAGAATGGTAAAACCCCCTCCCACTTTTGCATGTGGCTGGGTGCTAATATTATGGCAGTTTCCTATCATAGCCACCATCCAATTCTAAATAATGTCATTATTATTGGGTAAGCCATGAGCATCATGGGTCTTCCTTATAATCTTCATTGATTTTACCATAGTCCAATTCTTAAAGCATCAATTATCAACTTAATTTAAATTCAATTTCAAACATGAATACATATGTATATGTACGTATATATATGTGTGTATATATATATATATATATATGTATATATATACTTACATATTTGTATCTTTATGCATTTAAATGATTTCATTTACATCTTACCATGCATTTGAATAATGTATATATGTGTGAGTAAAATATGCATAAATGAAATAACAAAAACACCTAATAATACATTATATCAAGAGATTTAAACAAACAATTAATCTAATTAAAGCAAAAAATCTCTTAAAAGCATCCTATTGCTCTTTATCTCCAAAGATTTATTAATTCACTGTGGCTCTCAAATTGTGTAAGCACTGTGACTATTAAAATTCCAATCTAGAGAATGAGATGTTGTTAAATGCAAGAATCTAATCCTATGTAATGATTGCTAAATGATATGGTGATGATACTGTAGCTGAAATTGACATGAAACTGATAAAACAAACTATTGTAAACTAAGATGCAACTAAATGAAAATAAATGATTATGATTGCTATATGATTGTTAATTACTGTTTTCTGTTTTCTCAATGCTCAAATTCTTAATTGCTCTAATGTTATTTCTACAAAGTAAGATTGCATAAAGTTGGGATCCATTTCCTATAAAAAAGATTGTATTTATAGATTCCTGACAACATATTTGTGATGTGGCAGCAACACAAAGGTCTGGATTTGATTTGAAATATTCAATGGTGAAGGATGAAGAAGCCTGAGAAGATTATGGAGATTTTTCCTTCCCACAAAAACATTTAGCCAGAGGATAGGAATGATCAATGGAAGAATATGAAGAATTTTTCCTATAATTTGTCTCAAATTTGTCTCCAAATTTGTCCGTGAAGGTCAAGTTGAATTAATTAGATATAATATATCTAATTTTGTTGGTGCATATGATGAGTGAAAAGTGGAAATAGCTATAGAAATATGCTTTAATTGAACTATTGGATTTATTCAAATTAGCAAAAGAGGATATTTAATTTAATAAAACAAACTATAGAAATTTGTTTATTAAATAAACATGGAATAAATGTGGTAATAAAATAAAACAAAGTATGTGAACTTGTTTATTTAATTTAGATGAAAGAAAATAGATAATTAAATAAAACAAAGTATTTGAATTTGTTTATTTAATTAACATAGTATGATGTGATTAAGATATAATACATATAATTATAGAAGAATTTGATAATAATAATTAAATGAAACAAAGTATGTGATTTGTTTATTTAATTAATATGAAATAATATGATAAATATAGAAGAATTAAATGTGAACTATATTAATAAATATTTCTATTTATTTATAAGAAGATGAAAATAGAAGGGTTAATTAATCAAATAAATCATATTTAATTAATTAGATTATCCAGACCATTTTTAGGTGTATACATTTTTCCCCTATTTGAAGTGATGTGTTTGCACATTGCTTCAAAGAAAATTTTGTTGTTGCTATTAGTATTAACGATTTTTTTTTTTTATAAGTCTCAAATGTTGATTTTCAGGTGATGATGGATATATGCCCCCTCAAGAGATAAATAAATGATTTTTTTGGATTTTTTTTGGATTTTTTCAAATTTTTATGATTTCTTGATGATTGGATAAAGATTTTCAATTTCAATGATGCAAAATTAATTTATCTCCTAAAAAAATGATGTTTACTCTACTAGATGTGAAATTGATGAATTAAACTCCCTAGAAAATAAAATAAATAAATCCCACCAAAATCCCTCTTAATTAACCTCTAAAAGGTCAAAAAGTTGAATTTTCAAATTCATTTGTGCATATTAAGTTTTTAAAATTTGAGAGTGAGAGAAAACTTAGCATTTAGAGTAAAATTTCTATTCCATACCACACTCACCGTTTTGAGCGCATGTGATGACATAACCGCCCAGCCACGTATGGACCTCCAGTATGTAGCCTAGAAACCTCCTCATAATTTGTGATTTTCAATTTCCTGCTTGTTATAGTCATTTTAAATCAGTTTTACTATTTTAACGCATGCACACACCAATGTAGCGAATTGAAACTCTATAGTAGTGCATCCATAGAAATAGCACATAGGTCAACTATGTTAGCACATTAATAGGTGAAATTAGCGCATTGGATAGAAAATTTAGTGCATTCATAGGTTAGATTAGCGCATAGACTGATTTGGCGCATTAACCACCTAGATTAGTGCATTGACCCCCCGAAATGGCACATCGACTGTTTTAGCACATTGGTTTCCTAAAATAGTGCATAGATGTCCTTGAATGGTGCATTGAATTTCTTGGCACATTAAAACACTGTTTTGGCACATCCAAGTTAAAATGATGAAAATTTGTCAATTAACTCCCTGATTTTGATGATTTTTTATTACATCATCCTTTGATTTGATGTTGATTGATGATCCTAATTGGTTAGATTTTTATTGATCTCATGATAGGTGAGATGTAATAATTGATTGATGATACTTGATCTCATGATAGGTGAGGATCAATGATAAACTAATTGATTAACCTTATGATAGGCAAGGTGCAATGATAGATTAATTGATAACCTCATGATAGGTGAGGTTCAATGATAGATTGATGATTGACCTCATGATAGGTGAGGATCAATGATTGTTGCTCACGTGATTTGATCAAAATCTCACTAGAGTAGATTAGATTTGATAGGTTGATTGATGTTTGATTAATTGACAAAGATTACCAACTTCGATATTCTGTAATGATAGGATCCTTTGACAAGCTTACAAATCTGAGAGTAGTTTCCTAGGACATTTGATTTGATACTATAGCTAGTGTAGCTAGAGACAACAATTATCACATGATATGGTTTTCCTTCTCTTCTAGATATACCCCAGATTAGGATTAATCAAGGTCTCTTGATAGCCTTAGTAGAGAGATGGCATAGTGAGCACAATACCTTCCACCTTCCTACTGATGAGATGATAGTGACTCCCAAGGATGTATGGTGGATCTTGCGGATACCTATTATTGGGGAGCTGGTAGTTTATGATTCTTTTGAGCAAGGTGGGACTGATGCACTATGCCGAGTGTTTAAAGATGATACGATTTGTGGATACTATATTGCATAATGAGAGATGGTTGATGCCTATGCTGCCTTTCCATTGGTACTTGTTGGTTTCATTGGAGGGTTCCTTTGTCCTAATCGTAGGTCAAAGGGACTTTTTGTTGGTTGGGGTCAAATTCTGGAGAGTATGATAGTCCATGATACTAGATATGCATGGGTTATGTGCATCCTTGCCCATCTATACCACAATTTTCATTAGGTGGTCTACCTTTGAGGGGCCAGTTTGTCTTCAAGAGTTACATTATTTCAGGTGTGAGTGTGGGAGCATATAGCGATCACTCATCCAGTTGGAGATAGACAATGACCTGCCATGAGGCCATACATTCATGCATATTCAGGTCCAGTTACGTAGCCTAGATTAGGAAAACTGGATCATTGGAGGAGAGTCCTAGATGATTTAGAGAAAATTACATGGTGGCCCTATCTAGATTGTGAGCACTGGCCAGAGGATGATACTAAGATGCTATACTTATGCTAGTCCATGTACCTGATTGGTAGGACACACTTCATCATTGAGAGATTTTTGGTGATGAGGGTGCTTAGACAGTCTGGCAGAATATAGGGCATGCCCCAAGGTGTTGCAAATTATGCATGACATCAAATAGATGCCACCAAGTGGGGACCCTGCTTATCATATGATGCTATAGTGCAGGAGTACCAGAGTCTACAGGCCTTTATTTTGGAGATTCATCCTAAGATCATCAAGGCTAAGATTACCAAGGAGTATGCACAACAACTCATTTTAGATCCATTCTCTCAAATCTCCATCCTAGATGAGCTAGTGTCGATACCAGGTGAGGATGAGATGGCAGTTTCACATGGGCACTAATGGAGGAGAGATGATGGAGATGAGGAGGAGGAGGAGGAGGAGTCGAAGGATATCGAGAGCAGTGATGATGAGGAGGGAGATGGAGATGGAGAAAAAGATGGAAATGGAGATGGTGGTGGAGGAGGTCTGGCATTTGAGGTTAGAGACTTCATGGTGCCTCATAAGAGGTGATCACTGGTAGCTCTAGCAAATAAGCATGTTCAGATTGGAGTAACCTCCTAGTAGCAGTAGAACCAGATTACTAGTGTATAGGTTTAGGTACAGACACTAAAGGGTCAATTGGCACAAGCCCAGGGGTTATTAGTCCAAACACAAAAACATATACAAACATCGACACAAGCTCATGCACATGCTCTCTTACAGGTATAGGCATAGTTGACAATTACACAGGCACATATAGCCTCTCTGACAGCAAAGATAGATGAACTAGATAGACTACAAAGTAGGAACAAGGATTGGCTGATAAACTATAGAGATTAGCTGAGGGTACCTCCATAGTTGATTATATGAGAGAGGTTCTCCATGTGGGTTGAGAGGTTGAGTATTATAGAGGTCGATACCATGATGCAGTTCCTAGAGAGTAGAGAGTTAGTTATTCTCAATCTCGGTCTGGTAGGACTCATTCCAAGACTATGAGTAGGGGTGTGACATATCCTCTTCTAAGAGATCTGAGAGATCCTAGTATGTCTGGTGGGGGAGGTACTAGTCTAGAGATGTCAGCACCATTTGGGGCTACTAGCACATAGCTTCATGATTTAATTCCCTTATGTATTTTGAGACATGATGTATACTCTGATTTTTTGATTCACAACCATTTTTTATATTGTATCTCTTTACATTTTAGACATCATTGTATACTTGACATTATGATTTTTGAGATTTATATGATATGTGACAGATTTATCAATCAATATGTGTTCTATATGTTTCTATGATGAATGCCTATGATGAATGCCTATGATGGATGTATTTAACTTCTTGTTCTATATTCCATGTGATGCTTTGTATGATGATGTTATGGATGCAATTTATGATCATGATAACATGTTATGATTTTATGATGTTTTATTTATGATGTTAAATGTGATTATGCTTATAATGATGATGTATGGATGCATGGTTCCTATAGTATTTACATGGATCAATAGGTGTATGATAATGTATATACCCAAATGATATGATAATGCAATTATATGTATGATTTTGGATATGATGTTTCTATGATATATGACATAATCATGCAAATGGGATACGATGCACTTTATTTTTGGTATTTCAAATGAAAATATATGATGTAATGAATGGATGAATGAATGATCAATATGATGATACTTCTAATGTAAGATGTATGATAGGATAATGTTAATGAAAATGAAACTAAGTAGATGATTTGTTTTGGATATTTTTCTTATGCAACTATATGATGTGATGTAAAAATCAAAGAAATGATATGATAAATGCAAATATATAATCGAATGTATGAATGATTAAATGATATAATAATGCCTTCCAATGTATGTAATGCAAATTATTATCCAACTACATGATAATGATGATGTTTTTGTTAATGTCAAGTATACTCAATTCATTAATGATAAAAGATAACATCGTTTTTGAATTCTCCACCAACCTTTGGAATAAACTACTCTACAAATGAAAAACTAACATAAATGCAATCTAATTTAACCATAAAAATCTACATATGCCAAAGTTGTCACCTTAATAGTCCATTTATCATGGATTTTATCATTATTGAGCCTTTAAAATCTTGAAAGTGAGTACAAGCATCAATGGTATAATTTAGACCAATGATGACATGAGTACTACTTTAATGATTTTTGATATTGCAAGTTAACACAAACATCTAGGTATAATTAAATCGAGATGTCCTGAGCATTTCTTGCATAAACAAAAAAAAATTAATCATTTTACTATGTGAATTCAGAATGTCATCAATGATACTTTGTAGAGCACGTCTCACAACAATTCACACAATAATAATGATCAACTCACAGACAACAAACAAAGAAAATACCATTGTCCTTCCTAAATTCTCTAGTTCAATACATCATCAAGTTCCTCCAAAGAAATGATAAAAAAAATAAAAGTACAACATTTGAGCATTCAAGCTTAAAGCGATAAAGTTGTTTTGATTGATTTGATTTTAGTTGTTTGATATGGATGGTTGATTTTTCTAAAATGTTTTGATGTTTGATGTATGTTCAATGTTGAGTTTCCCTATGATCATTGTGTTTGCTTCATTGTCATACTATTGTTTGTCCATTTGATTAAGCTTAAATTTTATTGCCCCCAGTGAGTTCAGGATTTTTCCCCCAAGATAGGGTGAGACATGACCACATTGCTAGGATATGTACACGAGGTTTTCCTTTTCAGTGATAGGAAAAATGATGGTGAAAGTGAACAACCAAGACATGCATCTAATAGATGGAAAAGCTAGTTTAAATCACAAGTAGCACCTATTTCCAGGTTTTCACTACATGTTTTTATTGCACTTTTTTAGATTTTCAGATTTTTTTGTATTTTTCTCTTTTCTTGATTTTTTTGTAGTTTTCTCTTACCAAGATGCCTATTTTCTAGGTTTTCATCAAGGTGGCCATTTTCCCAAAACTTTTAACCTTGCACTAGATGATTCAGGTGTAGAATTTCCTAAGATGGAGATTGTTGATAGGTTCATTGAACAAATCCCCTTTAGGTGTAGACAGCTGATAGGCTCTAGATCCATAGACTGATATGACAACAAAAGGAACTAGCTAGTTAGGTTCAAACTTCCCTTTCTTTTCTCTGTCCTATTGATTTCAAGGGTTTTCCTTTAAGATCAAGTCACCCACCTGAAATGCTCTAGGTTTTACTCTGTGTTTGTAGCTTTTGGACATCCTCTATTGATATGCCTTCAAATGGTCCACAACTTCTTGACGACATTCATCCAATAGTTCTAGCTCTTGAAGTCTAGACACTTTATAATCCTCATCTAAAATAATTCCCTTTAGTGACACACAAAGTGATGGTATTTCCACCTCAATAGGTAGGATGGCCTCTGATCCATATACCAAGGAATATGGTGTAGCTCCTGTAGGTGTTCTGATGTTGGTTCAGTATGCCCATAGAGTAGGGTTTAGTTGACTGTACCAATCACGCCCAACATCATTGATTGTTTTCTTTAGGATTTTTAGAATAGTTTTGTTTGAGGCCTTTGCTTGGCCATTTTCTTGAGGATAGTATGGGGTTGAAAAATATGTTGGATATGAAAAATCTCACATAGTTCCTAAAAATCTTGATTCTTAAAAGGTCTACCATTGTTTGTGACAATGGACTAAGTAATTCCATACCGAAAAATGAGGTAATTCAATATGAAAGAGGAAATCTATTTTTCAGTGATTGTTGTCAAGGGAAAAACTTCTATCCACTTTGTAAAATACTTTGTGGCTGTAATTATAAATTTGTGTCCATTAAATGAAGATGGATTAATATTTCCTACTAGGTCTAGTCCCCACTGACAAAAATGAAATGTTGAAGTGAATGGTTGCAATTCTTGTGCTGGTGCGTGGATTAGGTTACCATGGATTTGACATCTTTGGCACTTCTTAACAAACTGAAAAGACTCCATATTCGGCTAGTAATACCCCAAATGGGGGAGTTTCTTTGCTAGGGTTAGTCTACTTGAATGAGTTCCACAAATACCTTCATGAACCTCATGTAAGGTTGTCTTAGACTTGTTATGTTCTAGAAACTGAAGAAGAGTACCATCTAGACCTCAATAGTAAAGTATGTCGGTAATTAAGGTATGTCATGCGGTTTGGTGGATGAAGTTGCGTTTATGATTTCTAGAAAGATTGGGAGGAAGGATATTGTCTTTTAGGTAAGTGTAGGTCTTTCCATAAATTAAGGATTCAATGTCAACTAAATGGAATATGGTTTGAGATTTAGGATTATCATAAGTAGGATTAGACACTTGTTCCACCATAAACTCATAACAACCTCACTTTTCTGGTATCTGTAAGAGAGAAGCAATTGTAGCCATAGCATCAACAACTTTTTTTCTGCCCTTGGAATCTATTCAAATTTGATATCCACAAACTACTTTTTAAAATCATCCACCATTTTCTTATACGACATGAACTTCTTGTCTTTGGTTTGATATTCATCATTTACCTAACCTTCATTGTGTGTAGGACCCATATCAAAATAAAGCATCCATTGATGTGTTGTCATAGTAAGAATGTCTGCATCAAGAAATTCAATGTGTATTGGATGATCATCTGGTAGTGGAGCTTCAGCTAGCTGATCAGCTATTAGTTGACCTTTGATGGCTCTTCGATCTATGTACTGGATATCAAATTAACTTAATATCATGACCCACTTGGCTAGTCTTCCTGTTAGGGTAGCCTTGTTGAGTAAATATTTTAATGGATCAATCTTTTCTATGAGTTTGACTGTGTGGGTTAACATGTAATGCCACAACTATTGAGTAGAAAATACCACCGCCAAACAAGCTTTCTCAATGAATGTATAATTTATCTCATAACTATTCAAAGTCTTGCTGATATAATAGATAGCCTATTCTTTTCCCACAACATCTTCCTATGCTAATAGAGTGCCCAAAAAAATCTTAGTTGTTGCAATGTATAGTAATAATAGTCTATCTTTTGTAGGTGGATTTAGTATGGGTGGTGAAATCGGATATTACTTTATTTGATTGAATTTTGTTTCACATCCGTGATCCCATTTGAAAGAGACATTCTTATCTAGGAAATGATTGAAGGGATGAATTTTGTCTGCTAATTGGAAGATAAACCTCCTGATTGATTGTAGCCTTCCCTGTAGAGATCATAGTTGACTAATATTCTTTAGTGGCAGCATTTCCATTATGGCCTTGACATTGGCGAAATCTAATTTGATACCCTTTTATGAAACTATGTATCCTAGAAGCTTTGTTGATGTAACACCGAACACACATTTCTTAGGATTTAATCTGACATGAAACTTCTCTAATATAGTAAATATTTTTTCCAGGATCTCCAGATTTACTTCTCTGGTATATGAATTTGATAGTATATCATCCACATAATCCTCCATAAAAGTATGCATCATGTCATCGAAAATGGTGGTCATTGCTCACTAATATGTAGCCTCTCCATTTTTCAACCCAAAGGGAATGATGTTCCAATAGAATGTTCCCCATGGACATGCACGAATATTGTTTTCTCCTAATCTTCTGGTGCTATTTTTATTTTATTGTAACCTAAGAAGCCATCCATTAGTGATAAGATGGTGTGTCCTGATATTAAGTCTACAATAATGTCAATGTTTGGCAAAGGAAAATCACCATTTAGGCATGCCTTGTTGAGATATCTAAAGTCAATACATATTCTGATACTACTATCTGGTTTAGAAATAGGTACAATATTAGAAATCCACTTAGCATAATCAATAGATTTAATGAATCCTGCATCTAACAACTTTTTCAGTTCTACTTTTACTAACAAGGTGATATGCAGATGCATTTTCCTTAGATTTTGCTTCACAAGTTTTATTCCAGATGGTAGAGATAAATGATGCATTGGAAGATTTGGGTCTAAACCTAGCATATCAAAGTAATACCAAGCAAAGTTAATGTGTCTGTCCTCAAAGAACTTGGTGAATTCAGGCTTTTCTTGTTCAGTCATAGATGTTGCCATATGTAGAGTTTTTGCTTTTTCTGCTGTGCCAAGATTGATAGACTGTGTAGGCTCCACCAATACTTATGATCTTTCATGATAGTGTTTTGGAAGAGTGTCAAATCTCCCATCTTTTGGTGCCTTAGAGAGGTTTTCACCATTAGATGTGTTCTTTATTTTTACCTTTTTGTGATATAATGTTGCCTCTCAATGGTTTTCACCATTAGATCCATTATTCCTATTTTCAATTTTGCAACTAGAATATTTGACACCCTCCTGACTCAAAGTGTCATTATGAGATTTATGATTATAACTTTTGTCAGGTTTGTCACAACAAAGGAAATTAACGATAGCATCATCATTCACAAAGATAGGTACATTGATAGGTTCAGTTGGTTCCTAGTCAATAAGTTTAGTATGTATTAAGGGTAAAAGGTCGTCAGATTGGATAAGGTCAACTGTAGTGAGGGTTCTGATAGCCATGTTGTCAAGGTTATCAATAGCGATTTCAAGGTCTATGATATTACTCTCCTCCAAGTCACCTTTTTCACTCAATATATGTCCATCCTCACTTGAGTCATCGATATTCTATGATCCAAATACAAGGGGTCTAGTCCCTGAGCTTTGTCCATCCTCAAGTGTGGGTGCATACTCTTTTATAAAATTAATTTGTATGTCCTTGTATGATGCTTCAGATAAAGAATCCCACTCATACTCATTGGAATCTATTTTAGAACTATCCCGCATTTGAAGGATTATTTCAACAACTTTATCAGTGATTTCTTCTTTTGTTTCCTATATATAACCCAATCTTGTTTTATCTTTTCAATGAAGTGTGAGAGGTTGGATGGGTTCTACAATTCCCTCTTTTCTTTTTCCAATAGGTCCTTGTCCTTCATACCCCATTTTCTCTAATATTGTTTTTCCCTTTACATATCGATTTGTCTTTATGCTGATAGTTGCCGATGTAGATGCTTCCTCATCTTTGTAGAGCCAATTCAGGATGGACTTATCCTCAGATTCATCTTCTAAACTA
>VDFB02270651.1:722816740-722833929 GCA_007258455.2 Sequoia sempervirens
AGATTTTCTACTACACGCTTGGGAGGGATGTGGAATACATTCTCAATGTAACACAAGTCCCAAACAATTATCAATCACACCCATTGACGGCAAAACACCTATGTGTTAGACTTACTTACCCCCCTAGTGCAATTGGCATCACAATTATGCAAGAAATATATTAAAAAAGAGAAAAAAACTTAAAACAAAAGCTTATTGAACATAGAACCATATATCTCCACCAATGGGGCAAAAAGAGGGTAGACATAAATTTAGGAACTAAGGTGACAAAGAGTACTAATCAGAGTTGACTTGCTAGAGAAAGTGCAGCTCCGAAATCAACAACGAAGGATGACCTCTTCTCTTCCTTGCCAGGCTTCAAAGCAACACTCTCTCCAAATTCTTCCTCTTCAAACTTTCCTTGTTTTGAGTTTCAAAATATGTATATATATATGGCTGGTGGGGAAGGAGATGGAGATACCATCTGTCAATTTGACAAGGCTACTGATTAACAATAAGGGGAATGGAATAGAATAAATTCTTTCAGACAGAGCTTTCCTTTAATAGGATATTTTCTATACACTATACCATCTGACCACCATCAAAAGCAAAATTGAGCAACTGTGGCTCGCTACAGCTCACCTCTCTCCACTCAATACTACGAAGCTTTGCTAGGAACTAGATCTGTTCTTGTTACACTCTAGCGACTTGGTGATAGAGTATACAATCAATCTGCTGCAATTGACAACAATTTGAAGCCTCACTATATATATAGTTATACTGTTTCACCCTTATAGTCAAACTTGGATTTCCATACCTGGTAACTATGCTTTTTTTATTTCAATATATTCTCTATAAATGATTAGGATAGTGTCCTAGCTTTTTACATCCAACTGCAATTAAATTTATTGTCACACTCAAGAATTGGATGTTATGTATATTGCTTAGAGATGTTATATATAATATTATCAGATCTTGATTTCAAAAATACTATAGATCCAACTTTACTTCTGCTAATAGAAATTGTCTTCAAAAGCCATTAACAGAAAAGGATAGCATATAGAGTACTTCAAAGATTTACTCTAGTAATTGCCTTGAAAATTTACTATAAAAATTCTGTCTGAGTTGCAGTTTCTTGCAAATTTGAGAGTATTTGAGAAGTAAATCTGTAGAGGTAGCTTTTGAAAGCTGGTTATTCATACAACATTATTAGATAAGCCTGTTCTGTGACCAAGTTACCTCAGCATCCAATTATTACTAATTGAAATATTTTCTACATTGTAATAAGGTTAATTTAGTATAGTAAATTGCAGTCTAAAAAATCAAGCCCCATGATATATTTGTTGATTGGAAAGAAATAGTATTCTGTTGCTCACATAATTACCAAGAGACAGAGGTGTTCGAGTATCCATATGGGACTGGGACTCCAATCACATTAGGGTATGGAAGTAAATGAATAAGGAGTCAGCTATATTAGATACAAATGTAGTCACCAGAAATTGTGGGCACAGCGAAAGGAACACAGTCCACATTCTTATAATGGAGTCTCTTGGTAACCATGGTTAATCGTGGACATCTCAAAAGAAGCATGTGTATGAGACAACAAGTCATAGAACAACGATCACATAAACTTATTATAATCCTTTGAAAAGAAATGGTATAAACTATAAATATAAACTTCAATTGGAAGAAGAAATGAAATGATAACAGGGTATATCTATGGAATATACAAGAAAAAAGAAATGCTGACTAGCCATTATCTTGTAATTCAAAAATATTATAAAGTTATCAGGATTAAAAATGAGGAAACTCTGAAAACATTTTCTAATTATTAAACAAAAGAAACTTATTTAACAATTCAACAGTGGCACAAGTTAAATCTCAAAATTCTAAATATAAAAATTCCTTTCATTCTAGCCCTTTAAGCAATGCCTTTATTCACTTATCAAAAAAGATAAATATAGCATTACATTTTTAAAGTGTACCTTTTTCTCATATCCAAATATATTGGAATAGAAACAAACATATCGCACAAATAAATACATGTGACCCTGCAAAAATACGAATAAAGAGTAAATATTCCAGGAATAAAATACTTAATACAAGATCTAACCAAGATTGGACAATGGGAAAAAGTTTAGATATGAACAGAGGGACCAAACCTATCTCTGAACCAAATCAAATATTATGATTACATATGGAGGAAAAATAATTAAAAGCAAATGCACCTGAAGAAGTATATTTTTTTGAACTGCACAGTTGAAATCCCTCACCAAAACCTGTATTCATGCCCAAAGTTCACCTATTAGCGAACATTAGACTTATTTAAACAATACAATCAATATGCTAACAGTGTAGCAATACCATTTTTGGAATCCATGAATAATTAAATTACCATCAATATAAAACATTTCACTTTTCTTAAGAGCAAAAACTGTTATATACAGAGAGTTCTTCTGTAATGTTCTTTTTGGGCTCTCAGTGAACTGCCAGTTAATTAAGGGTGAATGTGGAGAGCTGATGAATGAAGCCAACAAACTCAAGAACTGGAATGACCCACCTACTACCCCCTCCAATACTCCCACACCTAACAGCCCAAGCCCCTCACAAGGAGAGGAAAACCAAGCCTTCTCCCACTTTCAAATCTGCCATTAATAAATATAATCCTACCATTTCTACAGGACGTCTTCTCTTTTTTATGTAGCACTCCCAGAAATTGATTGGCAAGCCCTTTTTCCCCTCCAAAAAGGACAATAGCTACTAGATGAGCATGTAGAACCCTGCAAAGGTCCAATTTTCTATCATTAAAATGGGCCAGAAAATGGGGCTTATTAAAGAGAGTGCTTGATTAGAAGATTTCCAGGTATATATCTTGGCCCACAAACTTTGAGAATTTGGATAAATGAAAATTGGGCCAGAGGTTGGGGCTTCTCAAAAAGAATTATTTAAATTGCAGATTTTCAGTTGTATATACTGGCCCACAAACCATCAAAGTTTGGATACATGAAAACTGGAAACCTTCTGGGTCAATACATATAATGATGATGAGCAAGAGATATATCATTTATTTCTTCATCCTGAAGCAAGAAAAGGATTGTGTTTTCCACAAGGGACCCCTGATTTCTGAAAAGTTGGCATGTTCATGTAACGTCCATCCCCTTTTTTGAACTAAATCAAATTGGAGGACACGAAGCCTATTTTTATTGCCCCTAGGCTGAAGGGGGAATTTACAAGTGAATAATATAACAATAACTTATTAAGTCATCCAAAAGGTACCCTAAGTTGTAACTTTGGAAAAAGGCCACTTAATTTATTATTATTAAATGGAGCCAAAAAGCAAATTAAAATTATAAAGTGGAAAATTGTGAATATTCAATTAAAAGAAATATTAATTAATATTTATAAAAGGGAAAAGGGATGAATATTCAAATAAAAAATTAATGTTTAACTTTTAGGGTTGGACGGAAAAGGGATTAAAAAAACCATTATTGGGAAAATACATTCCATTTTATCATTGTCAATTTGCAGAAACCCCTGTTGCAGAGCTTTGGTTCAGCTTTCACCTAAGGACGAAAACCCTCACAATTTATCTAGGGATCGGAAGAGGAAAACCTTCTTGTTTCCAATGTTGGCTTCATTCAGAGGTCAAGTTTGGGCTCACAAGGAATTAGTAATTACAGGTTATTGCACATTTAGCAAATCAGAAAATACAAAAAAAAAATCTAGAGTTTTGCATGAATCAAATTTATTGAAGTTTATTTATTCAGAAAATCCAGAATTAATATTTCATTGGTTATCCACAGTAATAATCCGAGTTAGTCATAATTCAAAAAGGAAATTGCAGTTGCGCTTGGCCACCACTCTTTAATAATTCCATATTTTTGAAGGTCACATAGAGTTCAAAAGATATTAAATTCATTAACTCTACCCTTGATGATGTCATCATACCTCTTTGGAGAGGCGTGGGATTTGTTGAGTCCTTGTTGAGAAGTTATAAGGAAATAATTCCATTTATTTCAATCCCAGCCACCGCCTATCAGGGATAAACTGACCGCACCTTTTGTAGTTGCAAGATTCAAATAAGAAAAAGGGAGATCGTTGTAGAGTTGGGTGACGTGGCAAGTGAATTACTTCAAAAATTTGAAATTATCAATTGGGAATTTGTTTAGGCAGCCACTTCATTTCATAAAGTTTGCACAAATTTCAATGGGCAAAGGAAATTATAAGGGGCATTGCTGATTTTATCCTAGCTGCACTCTTATTGGGTGCCACTAAATGCCAAACAATGAATCATAGCACAAGAAAAGAAGGTCACAAAACATAAAGGAGCAGCAATATAAAGAGTTTGACATCCTTAGGACTACCTAAATCAGCGGTGCTTGGTCCTTTATTGGGAGGTTGCCATCTTTGAGCATAAGACCTTACAAGGGATCCCTAGGGCCACCAAGTTGATTGCTTTTTCTTTTAGCCTCTCAATGGTATTGGAGTCATTAGATGCTCTCAATAGATTCCACAAATTTTCAGACAATCAATGAAAGACTAGTGAGACAACATGCTTCCACACACACTACCTCTACACACACTTGGACTAGGGCACACCACTTATCTCATGTAAGGCATCACCTGCAATACCATGCTCCTGTTGTGTCTCAATACCAATTGGGCTCTCATATTCAAGCACATGTCACAAATTTCTTTTCCACTTCCAACAATATCTTAGATGGCGGAGGGCATTTGACCATGAAAGTTAGGAGAGATTTTTGATAGAATTTTGAGGTGACACTCTTCCCACCCTCCAAGATCATCTAGCCAAGGCCCCTTTGTTTGGGACATACTACAAGGGACATCACTAAATCTTGCATCAATGCCTTCAAAGTTGTTAGCAACTCTTTGACTGATACTTTTAGACCCAATTTTGACATTTTGGCATCCTTAGCTCTACCTTCTATGGTGATGGATCCTTTCTCTTAGACATTTGGACTATTTATAGACTATTTTAGTCTTCTTGGTAGTCTTGCAAGTCCTATCACTTATAACACAATTGGGGTTTCCTCACTATGGGTTGAACTATGCTTTTTTGTTTGCCGGAATGCCTTTTTGTCTTTCAAATTTTATTTTTCTTTTAATTTCTTTAGTTTTTAGCTTCAAGTTTTGATTCTAATTCCCATTGACTTATTTTGGTCGCATGCAATTTATTCACTAGGTCCCACAAAGGTCTAAAGGTCTATGGCAATGAGAGCTTTATGACTCCACAACCATTCCAACCATTCCATAAGGATGCAAAACAGCCTTTCTAATCAAGTACCCCATTCAAATTCCTTCGTTATCCAAGCACCTTAAGACTCCCACCTACATAACACGCCATATGTAATCAAATGGCTATCTATTCAAGAGATATACGAAGAGCACAAAAGATTTACTGAGAGGGGGGGGTGAATCAGTAAATCAATAATAAAACTTTTTATTTTTAATCTTTTTAAACTTGCTACAATCAACCTTTTTGATTTGAATCAATTTCCCCAAGTTGACACAATTTTATTGAAATAATAATTTTTCAAGTAGGCTCCAACCTACAGATTTACAACTAGATGTTTTAGTAGAATAAAGCCTACAAGGTACACCCTAACCCTTTACAACTTTAGTAGGCACCCACCTACAAGGAGCACCAACCCCTAATGCAAGGCACCACACCTTGACTTGATGGATGAATCAAGTGAAGCCAATCAGATTTGCACTCAGCCAATCCTCCAATCTGCCTTTGTGATGTAGATTCTCACACTCAGCCCACACAAGAAGATAGACTTCTGAATTAGACTTCTTAATTTTTCAACCACACCATCAAGCCAATCTTTGAATGTCAAATATATATTTTGCTCAAGAATCACAACTCTTAACACATCTTTGCCTCTTCACAAAACACTTCTCTTCATAAAACATAACTCTGCATCTTCAGATAAACCACTATTTTAACTTGTTAATTTTCTGTTTATGCACAAATCAATATTTACACACAGAATTGACTTTTAATTGTTTGCCCCCTCTTTTTAAAGAAAAACCGCACCACTTAATTAATTCGTATCTTTTTGAAGGAGACGTATTGCTTCATGAGATCGCTGTTAATTAATTCATATCTCCTTAAAGAGACGTATTGCTTCATACGTCTTTGTCTTTAAGCGCCCAAATCATTTTAAGAAAAGACGTATCATTTGATATTTCGTCTTTTTCTCTCTTAATGCATTAATTCGTTTTAAGTGAAGACGTGTTTGTTACTTATGCCTTTTCACTTGAGGACGTGTTATGTCTCTTCAAAAATACTTTCATTTAGCACCTTTTGATTAAGTCGAGCTAATACGTCTTATTTCATCCCTTCATTCGCATTTTGTATTTTGACGAATGCGTAGCCTTTTAATTTGCACCTTCTTGATAGATACGTATTACATTTTAATTTGCACTTGCACGTAGTCTTTAATTTGCACCTTCTTGATAGATACGTATTATATTGAACAGATTCTTGAAAAAGATTTTCAAATCTGAACATTAGTCTGAATCTGATGAGCATAAAAACTTTTCTAATCTGACCATGAGAATACTAATGATCCTTTATCATTAGTGCCAAGTCCTTTATCATTAGTGCCAAGTTGAAAAGCTGAGTGTTGAACACTTTTTTTTCTGAACTTTATCAAATTATAACAGTGTGATGTTGATCAGATTTTGATAGTGCCAAGTCTGAAAGCTGAGTGTTAATCTGATCATCTACGTTAATCTGATCATCTACATATCATGTTCTTCATATCTTATTTTGATATATCTTTCAGCACAGAATCATTCCAATCTATTCTTCCAATTTATTAGAGCTTGCTCCATAGTTATTTTACTCCATTAATCTTATCCAACTTCATCAATTTGATTTATTCACCTTTAATAGACTGATTAAGCTCTTTGTCTTGACATCAATGACAATACTTCTAACAATACCTCTAAGTATTGTTTAAAAGTTAGAGATACACCATAAACATAACAAGAAAGGCATTGGTTAACTCCAATTATTTCCAAACTGTATTTGTGGTCACCTTTTTATTTGTAAATTCATGTATTTACTTGTTTTAATTAATAGTCTTAAAATATCATTAAATCTTCATTGAGTTTGTCTCAAAGTTTAAACTATCTTTTATTAAAAAACACATCATGTGTCAAGAAGGAGGGTTAGAAGGCCAAAAGTATTCACCTTAATCTTTCAAAGCACTCATGTTTCCCACCATTTATGTTTCCAGTTAAGTTGCTGAATCAAATTCAGATATAGGTACAAAGCCACAAGATACCAATATAGAGAAAAAAAATTGGCTGGGTACATTCTTGGTATGTATGTATAAAAAACATATAAAAAATCATAAATATATACATATTAGCTGCCTAAAAACAGGTATTCAGTTTAGAATACTACATATCATGCATATGCTAAACAAAACTACCATAAATATTACAAATACAATATACTAATTCAATATCAATTTGTCAAACTCAAATGTCATGATAGATATCCATTGTTCAACATTAAAATAATAGAATTGCTAATCAACGTCACATGAGTCTTCATCAAGGCTCACATCATTATCATCACTGACATTAGATGATGTAGGTAGATAAGAAGAATATTTTTTGAACAAGACCATGTAATGTCTCTACCAGATATTAATGTTAATTGTTGGCATAACAATTAGCACCTTTGGAGTGCGAGTTGGTACGGATAGCTATGCACACTACGTAATGAGTGCTCTTCAAATTAGGAGGGGAAGCTCCCTCATATGCTGATTTGCGTGAAAAAGTAAAGTAATCTAACTCATATATTTTTGTCTCAGCTAGAAGAGGCACAAGGTTAAGAAAAACCACGAATGTTGCAGCTAAGGATTTTCTAGTTTCGCAGATCTCTAACTACAACTTAAACTAAATGCTTTAATCTATCCAATTCTCCCCAAGAAAATAGAGCATGAGGAAAAAGGAGTAGGAATGTTCTTATACGATAAACTTCAGGTACAGATTCACAATGTGAAGGCAAGGTGGTGCAACTATTTGCTCGGCTAGGAAGAAGTTTATTAGAAACAAACAAATATACGATAAACTGAGTACAGCTTCACAACATGAGGGCAAGGTGGCACAACAATTTGCTTTGCTGAATAGGTTTATTGACACACACATCAAAGGATAATCTTTAGGTACAGATTTGCAACATGAGGGCAAGGTGGCTCAGCAATTTGCTCGTCTAAATAAAACTGATAGAATGTCATGTCCCGTTTTTTGGCGGTATCGATGCGCGTGAGTTGGCCTATCATAGAGACCCTCGTCGGTATTTGTGAGTGGTTAGAGAAGTCGTTCGGCAGCAGCTCGTATCCCCGATTAGCCGGTTTGATTGATTGCTTTGGATTCGGGCTCATTCGAGGAACCTTTTGCGAATTGCTATTTTTAGCGGTTCTGGCGGTGGGACCTTGCTATTTTTTAGCGATTTGAGATTGGCGACATCAGGAATCACTTACGGGATTAAATTCGACATCGAATGGTCGGTAATGTCCGGATGTTTAGGAGCTGTGTATTTAATTATATTAATTAAATATTAATTAGCTATATAATGTAAAGGATTATAATAATAAATTATAACTTAAGTTGCCTTGATTTAACATCGGAAAAGGAATTTGAGAATTAAAATATTATAAAATATTTTGGCTGGAGACTTTTGAAGTATTAAAAGATTAAAATATGATATTTTAATTAAAACCCTATTATGGTGGAAATCGCACTTTTCAGCTTGATAAGGGTTTTACCTTGGTTTCTGAGCCATTATGACATTTTTGATGACATTTGAGGAATTGATGAAGTTTTGCCAGAGCACTGAGACTTTAGGGTTTCATCTCGAAATCGTCGGAGAACGAGCCATCTCCTTCGAAGCAGTTCAGAGGATGTGAAATAACATCCTGATTTATTGCCAGTCGTGGGATTTCTTCATCCAGAAGAAATTACAGAGCTTACAGTTGGTTCAAACATCAGAGGGTTTACTCATCCACAGAGCTTCAACATTTATTTCATACAGAAGACCTTCTATCTATCTAGGCGTCCATATTTGGAGATCTGGAGGGGTTTCACAAAGGCCGTACAAATCATTAAATGCAGCTGTCAGCCGTACCACTCAGCAAAGAGCCATATTTATTCCGTGGCTTGGTTATAACAGTTATTCAGAGAGCTTAATCATCCAGAAGACATCAAGTCTTCAAAGCGCCAACCTTTACTGAGATTCTGGAGGATCAAGGGAGTGCCGTACCATTTATGTGTTACTGCTGCTGTCTACAGGAGGCCGTACTGTTCTGACAGGGCCGTACCTCTTCAACTTATGCCGTACCCCTTTATATTGATTCATAAGTCAGTTAGTGGTGATAGAAACTGAGGCGCCTATCACACCTTTCCTGGAAACCTACAAAGGAAGCCATTTGTTAATACCTACACTTGCTGTGTTCTGGCCGTACTATGGCTGTACCAGGCCGTACTACCATCATTAAGGCGAGTTCATGTTCTTGAAGAGAAACGCCTATCTATTGGATTCCCAGCTTGCATCATTAAGGGCGCCAAGCTTCCAGGAGACATCTGTGGGCACCAGACGGAGGGAGGAAGACATTTATTTACTCAGCCGTACAGATCTGTACTACATTTGCAGCAAATACCAGGTTCCTTAAATATTGCAAAATTCATTGTTATTATTATTGCATGTAACTGGGTACTCTTTGTAAACGTTAGAGAAGGTCAAATAGATATATTGGCATTGTTATTCATTCATTTCCAGAGCTTTATAAATATTGTTGAATTCATTTCATATTTCAAGAAAAATCGTACCTCCTCTTTTAATGTGCAAACAACACAAAAAAACTCAAAAACCTAAAAACGTCAGAAAAACTTGAAATATCAGTCAGAGCAGTAACAGGGGGAAACCAGGGGTTTCTACACTTTTAAAAAATTTAATAATAAAACCAACAATTGCTTACCTCATTGTGAACAACCAATTATCGTCAAGGATCTTTTGTTTCACATTTCTTCCTTTATCTATACTTGCCTATGGCTATCTACCCCACTCTAAATTAATCACCATTAATTGTAGAGGCTCCTGCACCTCAACCATCCTCTCTAACAAAATGAAGGAGCTAGCATATCTAGTAACCATGAGCTTGAAAAATTCCTTTCTTAAAAAAGTCCTAAACAAAGCAAATGAAGTGTGACGGTTGCAAATGAGCATATGTATGTCTCTAGCTTCTCCCACCATTGCCCTCACCCAACCTATCTTCTCAATGTTTTTCAATGCATTGTTCAACACATGAACACTACACGGGTTCCAGAAAGTGCTCTTATAATCACCCTCCACCATCAAGCCAACTAACTTACATACATGGGCAGAATCGATCACCACTTGTATAACATTAGAGGCTACAACAACCTCTTCTATGGCATTCTTCAAATTTTGAAATTGGAAGTTTGCACCCGTCCTCTTCCCTGAACAAATTAATAGTTCTAAAGTAAAAAGAGTCAACTAAACATGTGATAATGATATTGATGAGTGACCGATGTTTGATATTGGTCCACTCATCCATGATGATGAAGCAACCCTCCCTTATCCATGCTTGTCTATTTTCTTCCATCAACACACCCACCTTGGAATATTCTCTATCAAAGACGGTGGTGTGTAGGTTATGTTCTCTAGGTGGGACAAATGAGGAACAACAACTATTGCATCTTTGAACATTTGTTTGAAATTGGGAGAACGTGCCACATGGAATGGTATGGCATGGGCATAAAAAAAATTAGTAACAGAAGACTCGTCCACCTCTCATGACTGTGCATTAAACAACCCACAATACTAATGGTTATTTTCTTTCCCCTGGTAGAAACAAAACCCTCTCCCATTTGACTTCCAACATCTATGGTTTTGGTAGCCAATGACATACTAAAAAGCATAATCTCCATTGGATTTCCCTTTTATTTCTGCCTCCCCTTCCATGTGCAAGCTAGTTACCTCAAATTTCTCGATTAGAGTTATTTTCTAACAACTTTTTACCCTTAGTCCACTTATCCAAAAAAAATGAGAATAAACTCTTGTATAGCTGCCCCTATAATCTTTCTTGCATAAATGACATAGCCATACTCTATTCCCCCCTGAATTATTTTTTGTCTTTGTCTATACATGTTGCAAATCATAAAAGAAACCTTTTAGGGTTAAATGCACCTTTTGCATGTTGTTTGAGGAGTTGAGAAGAGCATTCATGTAGGTTACTTAAACTCACAACCCTTGTTGCACTCCCACTCCCAAAAGAACCTCAAGTGGCAGCCATACTTATTTGACCTTTAGTTCCTTTTTGCATTTCAAATCCAATCTCTTCACTCTCCTTACTCTCACTGTTGCTCATTGTTTCTTTTTGTTGAAAATTTAAAGCAAGAGTGCAAACATAGAACAAAAAATAAACAAAAAACCCTCCCCATTTGTTTGAAAGTTTCAAGAAAAAAAAAAAATGCAAAGGAATTTGAACAAATGAATAATGGATGGTTAACTTGCTTCAAATGATATGGATTTGATGCTCTATTGCCTTCTATCCACTATTGTTCTCCTCTTCTCACAGCTGCTTTTTCTCTTTCTCCTTGTCTTCACAAATTGGAAAATGTCAAAATCAGTTTTCTTTTTCGTTTTTAGTTGTCTTTGGGTTTGTTCTAGGTTTAGGTATAGTTTATAGGGATGTGAGGGCCCTTGGGGGTCCACTCGTCCCTTTTTTTGTTCAAAATTGTGTTTTTTTTTAAGGCAACAAAAAGTGCCTAGGCCATAGGGGATGGCTAGTCATCCTCTAACATACCCAAGTGTCCCCTTCATAAAATTAGAAGTATTGGAGATGTTACATTTTTTCCAAAGGGGGCAGATTGGGGACGTTTCTTATCTATCATAGAGTCCCGAAACGTCCCCTATGGGGGACAAGGTCATTTAGGCAAGGGACGTGCCCCCAGGGAGCATAGGTTATTTGAAAAAGAGCTATATGTTGGACAAATGCATCCAAGAGAGATGGCACCCAACAAGAATGATATTAATTTGAATTCAATTTCCCATCATTATTTAGCTCTACAAGAACCAAAAACTCTCAAATTGAGGTGGTGTGATACGATACAGTTGGGACTGGAAAAATTACAGCTGGTAAAGATAGTTTAAAATGTCCATCCCAATTATATCCAAATGAAAATTAACAAAGGGCATTATCCAAGAAGCCCGCCAACTTAAGTGCAAATTCCTCCACTTGACCCCTTAGATGTAGGATAATGAGTTCGGGATGAATTGAATGAATTAAAAATGTTGGGAGCCTAAGAATGAATTGCATACATTAAACATGTGTATTCACACATCAAATGGATATATATGGATGTTCATTGAGAGTTCTCTCCCTGGAGAGAAGAAATGAGGATAAATGCTTTTGATCTAGGGTAGCGTTTATTGCAGCAAGAAGGGAGCCACCTACTCTGAGAAGAAATAAAAACCACGCCAAGGTAGAAGGGTGAAGAGCCAACAACTGTGGGAGTGAATATTATATGACTATATGTTCCATGAGAAGGAAAAATGCTCTTATCTTAAAATTTATGTAATAATACTTGAGCTTTTTTTTAATCTAGACTAATTTTAGATATTATTTATTTCCCCAAGATAGGCTTTCTCTAGGGTAAATAATTGATTCAGTATTGTAAGTTGTCAATTTTCTTTGTTTATCCAAGTTAAAATTATGTATTATAATTGTTGTCACAAGTTGGATATCATGTATATTAATTTATAATCTCAATGAACCTAGTTAGAGCTAACACTACAAAAAAAATGAATTACACCTATTGCATTACTTAATGAGATTCTTAAAAAAATTGAATATAAGTGAGGAGACATGCATTCACATTCACCTAAACACAAAAATTCCCCAACTATTTCTCTTTATTTGTACCATATATAATCTCTATTATAAACACAATATTTATGATAATTTGCTGTACACTATCTCTTGTATCTCATTGTGCAGCATAAATATTAGCAAAGTTACAATCCTATATGAGTGGGCATAGCTATGTTTTTATCAACAAAATGAAGATTCTATTGGAGTCCTCATCCATATCAAAAATGACCAAAGCAAATCCAAATACAAACTCTAGACAAAGATAGGAACTAACAAAAGAGATGACATTGAAAATTGCATTTTTTAGTTTTAAACATATAGAGGAAATAACATTAAATTAAACCCCGAAAAACACAAAATGGGTCAATACCATTATCATCTCTCTTATAAACATGATACACACCAAAACCACTTCAAAGGAAATCCAAACCCTTGTCACATATGTGTCCAAAGCCAACACCACCCCACTTACTCTACCATCCTATAGCCTAAGAAAGCCCTAGCCCCACACCAATGCCCCAAAAAGACAAGATTGTCCTTTGCCCTACTAATCTCCACCCACCTCCCTATTTCTCTTGACACTCCAAGCTTCTATGTGAATAATCACTCCTAAATTCTTTTACCATCAACATTGGCATAGTCATATTTTAGGCAACCCCAAATGCCCCTCCTAATGAATCACTTATGGGACCTCTACAAATTTTGAAAAATCTCTACAAAAATTGTTTGAGAACTACCACTATGTTAAGAAAGAGGTTGTCCTCCTTTGCTACAAAATTACAAATAGTAGAGAAATCCACTCTAACCCCTTACCCTTACTTAACTTTAATTAGGTATCTTCATCAGCATCTAATGAAAACTCCTTATTCTTATGCAAAATAAAGTGGAGCACCCATTCATAGACCACATCCTCACAAACACGAATAGCAAATTTCTCCTAAGAGTCCCTAAAATAAAAAAATCTAGTCCTCTTCTCACCTGTACTCTTGACACCATCCTCTTCTAGAATTGCTGTGAAGAGCTACCCTAGGTTACCATAGAATTTTTTTCGATATTACCTATCCAGCTATCTAGGCATTTCATCAAGCAGTTATATGCAATGATGTTTTGACGTATTTACATACTCTTTCACCATAGAAATACTTATTCAATATGGTTTCTAATATTGCTAACAATCACATTTCAACTTTACTGGATTGGTCACGGAATACCAGAAAATAAGCAACTGAAATACTGATATTAAATGGCTACAGAAAATACAATATATAAGTTGTTGACCTATGAAATAAAGCTTCACATGAGTCTATTGAATTTTCTTGAATATAACACAGCCCGATAACTTTATAGAGGCAGCTCCAAATGAAAAGTAGCTAATATGCATCAGACAATATAAAAATAACACCTTGAAGCTTCCTTATATTGGTTTTACGATGGAAAGAGTTCGATGCTTGCTAGACTGGAAGATAGTATCGCGGAAACTAGACCAAGCCTTATGATTACTCTTAATTCTCCCAACTCTCCTTTTAAGCCTTTCCTTCACACGTTCCAGGTCAATGAAGTCTGACTTGTTGGGTAATCAACACTAACTCCTGCGCTGGACCTCCAATAGCCACGTCAACCATTGATTTGTCCTGTAGTCTTGTAACCGCTACAGAATCTTTTGATCTTCCAACTCCACATTACTTTCCTTGCATAATCCAAGCTAGTAAAAATCACAAACTCAGCGGTTCTTCATTCTTATACTGCCACGACATCCTAGAACTCCCAATTCTCACAAATAGCCATAAAAAATCAATTCAAATATTATGTTGAAAATCCCCGATCATTTACCAACATTAATTTTCATGAACCGATAGCGCTTAGTATCAATACATTTTTCCCATTCTTTATTCCCGTTATCTGTCACCAATTGATTTGAAACTGATGCTGCTAAGAAAAAGACAACTTCCACAATTGATTATATCATTCAATGTTCATACACAGCTCCATCAAGTCGGTTTTATGACAAGCTTTGATTCTATTAAGAACCATTTCTAACTTTTAGCGCCTTCTTTTCCACCATATGCTGCGATACACAGAGTATCGACTAACTTATGGTTTCCACTTATTTAAATGCCCAATATCATGCGCCACTCTTTGGTTTATACTTTCGATTTCCTCAACAAAATAAATCGACTTGCAAGTAATATATTCCTCGCCCCTTTCAATCACCGAATATGGATTTAAATATGGCCAATCTCTATCATATTTACAATAACATGCTCCTGATATATCTTCAAATCTAGCACGACAGCTACTATGCAAAGCTTCAAAATTAATTCCTCCTCAATATTGACTATTAGCGGCGACTCAGAAGCTTTTAATTAATATCACTTCCTGAGTCAATTCTGTAATGTCCCCTTCTCGAGCATGATCATTTCAGTTGACCGTTGGCCTATTCCGGAGACCCGTAGGCTACTCGGAAGGTGAAATTAGGGTTTCCTGTTTTGGAGGTTGTTGTTGCTCGAAATTTGGTGATTGAATTGCGGATTCTTTCTGGGTTTTCAGAGAGCTTCGCAGTGGTGTGACTTGCTTTGCGTTCCAAGCACTTTCTGGAATTTACTATTTTTAGTAAATTCTATTTCTGGCAGTGGTCCTGTTGTTTTTGACACAGCTGGTTCTCTTCTTCAGCTGGTTCAGTTGGTTTCTTCACTTTTGGCCTTGGGATGCGATTGGAGAGATAAGTTCAATTTATTTAAATAATGATATATTTTAATGTTGACCCCCCTTGGCCTAGTGCTTCACTTCAAGTTGTTTTAAAAGGTGGCTTTTCATGTGGGGACGCCTCATAGGAGGTAATTGAATATTTTTAAAAGGTTAATGCTTGCTTGAAGGTGGACGCCTATTTTATGGAGAGATGATTTTAAAATAAAGTCAAAATTAGCTTTGAAAGGGGACGCCTATACTGGAGGGAAAAGAAGTCAAATTCAAATTGAATTAGGGCGCACTTTCTAGAAGCATCTAGAGTTTCCTTGCTGGGCTTATATAAGGAGACCTCTCCTCCTCATTTGATCATCTTATGTCTACAGTAATGTTATGCTGCCGGAATGGTACTGGGATTGCTTCGAGGAATGTATGCCTCCTAGCCTTGGCATTGCTTCTTGCTTGAAAGATAGCAACTAGTGATGAGTTAGTTGTAGATGAGTGAGCTTTGTAGTGAGTTTTTGCATTGTAGTTGTTGTTTATGCAGTTGTAATTCAGTTTCTTGCAAATTAATCAAAAATCCGGAGTTGCTGGTTTGTGTTGCAAATTGATGTTTTGACTCATAAGTATTTGGGCGAATTTATTTTGGTTCTAGGTAGTTTACCCATGCATTTGCTAGCTAAGGGCGCTCCTCTCAGTGAAGTTTGAGAATTTTTAATGAAGTCTTTTTTTTATAACTCAAAATCGCCCCCCTCTTGCAGCCGTACCTTTTGGGCTTACATTGAAGTTTGTGCAAAAAAACATATGTTAGCTTTTGGGTGGGTTTAGGGGTTCTAACTTGGGCACCTTCATTCTAGAAGCATTTTGCATTTGGTCTTATGCATTTTGAGTGAGTTTTGAGAGAGATATGTGCATTTTGGTGAGATACTAGGTTGCTGGTTATGCATTTTAACTTGCTGGTCTGTCATATCAGATTTAGGAAATTGCATTATGTTGATGGGTTGGTGACTAGAACATCTTATTAAGCTTTGAGGAGACATTGTTTATTATTGCAGCACTGGAGAGCTTCTAATCTTTGTCATGGCAGGCACTTTCTATCAAATTGTAAGTTGAACAGTAGTACTGTCAGCATTCTCACTCCTCTTAATTTCATTGTAATTCCCACTGAATAAGTGGAAGAGGCTAGCTTGCCGCCTATCTTACATTTTGAGTATTGCATTGTAGCTCATTAGAATCTCTGCCATATGGTAGCTCCGTTCCCATCTTGGGTTGGAAAGCACATTCTTGGCGTCGAGTTTACTTTCAGCATAATAGTTGGTAGGGATCCTCTGACCATATGCTCGCCGTCATCTGGCGCATTCTTGGTTAGAGCTATTCAATTCAACATTGCATTGAGATCC
Organism: Sequoia sempervirens; assembly: GCA_007258455.2. NCBI lineage: Eukaryota > Viridiplantae > Streptophyta > Pinopsida > Cupressales > Cupressaceae > Sequoia > Sequoia sempervirens. The sequence goes on from VDFB02270651.1 coordinate 722,833,743, forward strand.
TCTGACCATATGCTCACACCTTGCCCATCTCGGGATCCTGGTGTACATCCTTGGTTAGAGTTGAATTCCGCATCGTTTTGGTTTAAGTGCTAACCCTAACGAATGTGTGTTGCATTGCTTATTGTAATCAAAAATTGAAAAAAATTGGTTTGGAATATTTCAAATTCCTCCAAATGAGTCACTAGCA
>VDFB02270651.1:722834029-722898866 GCA_007258455.2 Sequoia sempervirens
TCACAATGGTGCACTTGAACATGGTAGGGTGTATAGATTTAAATAAAATCTCTGATTCTTTTTACAAACTATCACAGCGGCGCACTTGAACGTGGTGGAGTGTATAGATTTAAATAATCTTCCTGATATCATTGGCAACCTGTCACATATGCAATGCTTGAAAAAAAAGAATGTTGTAGACATTTAAATCACCTCTCTGATTTCATTGTTGACCTGTCTAAGCTACAGTGCTGGAGCATAATAGGAAGTTTAAAGGTATAAATAACCTGTTTGATGCTACTGACAATCCATCGCAGCTGCAGCACTTCAAAATAAAATATTGTCAAATACTAACATAAAAAAAGAGCTTTCCATTGATCGCGGTGAAGTTTAATTTCCAAACTTCAACTTGAGCGCGTCTTGGAAACTCGCCACCAAACTGAAATGTGTCAAGTTCAAAAAAAGAAAAGTTGTACATTATTTATCCTACTCATATGTCACGTATTTGCACCTCACTTTTCTCCTTCCCTTCTATCTTGTGGATAATATTTGAGATTTGATAATAATGCAAGTAGATGGCGATATTCCAAATTCCAATATTCACTTTCTAACATGCTTGGCAACCTGACTCAGTTAGAACATTTGGAGCTGAGGAGTTGTACAAAATTACATAGCCTCCCTAAAACCATTGACCACCTTTCATAGCTGCAACTTTTAGACTTGCAAAGGCATAGTAAATTGAATAGCCTCTCCGGGTCCTTTGTCAATCTAGCGCAGTCGTAGCACTTGAAATCTATAGGAAGTTGTTAAGGAAAGAATAATTCAATTAACGAGTTTTAATAAATGTTGAATATTGTAAACTTAAGTAGGTATTTTATATATACATTTATATCTTTTGGATTACTCATTTGCTCTAAATCATTTATGATCATTAGTATTTGTAATTTATAATCATGATAGATGTATAATTTTACCCTCTATAAAAGATAAGGTTAGACCAAGGAGAATGTAGGTCAAATATGATCATCACTCTAGTAAAAAGAGTATGTCATTCTTGAATATTTATAATTTCTAATTTCATGTGTGTGATCTTTATTTAAACTTAAAGTGATTATAAAAGTATCTATATGTATGTTTTATTGTGTTTGGGATAATAAGAAAAGTATGTTGGCTTTTGGTTTGGGAAGAATTTACTTAGTGTATTATATTAGTCTAATAATTTATTAAGAAGTCTACACTTGGTAGTTGTCATATTTATATAGTAGTCCTGAATAAGTACTTGTGGTTGGAACATAAGTTACATTTTGTTAGTTATTTAATCTAGCAGTTAAGTTAAATTGATTAATTAGGGGAGTAATGGTTAGAGGGAAATGGTATATTTATCTTTTGGGATCATTGAGGGGTTTAGTTATATGGTTGCAATTGGTAATCTTGTAATGGGTGATTGTATTGAACTCCTTAATAGTGGAATTGTGTATATTAGAATTAGTCTAAGATTGTAATTGTTTTGTTTGTTGAGTAGGCTAGTTTTCTTTTAAATTGTGAATGTGATTTAGATAATTGTTGTTGTTGCCATGTTGCTGACCTTATGAAGGTGATTTATGTGCCACAGTAAGGGGTTCTTGTGAGGAGAAAAATTGAGGTCTCCCATTGAATACTTAGTTGGTGGCTTTTCGTATTGTTTGAGTGATTATTATTGAATTAAAGGTTGATTTTTCTTTTGTGCATCTCTTTCAAGGTGACACCATTGTTGATAGGTGGATTGTATTTGTGTTTTTAGGCTTGATTGATTTGTGGATGGGTTTGATGAAACTTTCTTTGTGTGGCCTTTCTGAGTTAATCTCATATTTGAGGAAAATTTTATCCTTGTGTTGGAATTATTGGGGAAATACTCTTGTTGCTTTATTTTACCCTCGTTTGTGGGTTTTTCATTATTTTTGGCTTCCAGAGGCTTGAGATGATTTCCAATTAATGTTCTCTCTTTATGTGCCCTTGATGTGGCAAGCGTTTTGGTATCATGATTTTGAAAGGGTTGTACAAGAATTGTTGAGACTTTGTTTATGTGTTTATAGCGAGATGGGTAATGCCTTGCATGTTTATCTGTGGTGATCTAATATTCTTTTTATGTTGTACAACCCTTGTATTTTGGTTAATGTTAGGGGTCTTAGGGAGAGTGGCTCTTCGTGGGGGTCGACGCCTCGAAAGGAGGAAGAGCATAGGAGAACCCACATAAGAGTAGTTAAACAAGTGATAACCTAAAAATAGAATTTAGGGGGATGGGTAGTAAAACACACAAGATAATAAATATTGGATGCCTCGTCTATGCATTAGGGCTATCATAGACTAATGATAGACTGAGAAGGCTGTGGTTGGCAAAGTCGTAACCTTGTCCCCATGAGAGGTTATTGGCTCCGCATGAGCTACCCTATGGTGCCGACACCTCAAGTAGGAGGAAGGGCCAGGAGATCCATAAATGGGTGACAGTGCCTCAAGTTGGAGGAAGGGCCAGGATATCCCATGAGAGATATGTGATGACACTCTCCACTTGACACCCATTTTCCTTGCTTCCTTATTGCCTCTCGAATTGTATTATGTTTATTATTTCAGTTTGATTTGGAAATGTTTGATGATCATCCTTTGGTTACTTATTTACTTGTTATTGCTTTGTTTAATGTGACGAGATTTATGAGTTTAAGTTGTTATGTTGGCTCATGAATGTTGTTGATTATGTCATTGCAATCCTTGAGTTTTATGATACTTTTGTATGATGATGAGTCTTGTGGTTCCCTGTTTGGATGTTCTTGGTTGAGGTCTCTTTCTTGTCAGCTCCTTAGCATGGGGGGTGGGTCTTCGGACCCACGTGGTCGGGTGGAATGTGCTAACCTCCCCATTGGGTCTCCAATCAAGGATCGAGAGGTGCAGATTGGGTCATTTGTGGTGACTCCAAAGTTGTATTATTCTATCTTGTCATGTGGTTCCCGTCCATAGTGGGAAACATGTTTGTATCATTGTAAGGCTTGAACAGTGTAAAGTAATGAAAAGGATGTGATGTAATATTTTATCATTGATAAACCTTGTGTGGATATGGATCCATATCAGATGTTATTCAATGTGTTGTATTTATTTAAGTGAATTGTTTCTTATTGATGGTTTTATATTAATGCTTTGTCATGGATTAAATTTGGATTTCATTCTTTATCATTGATGTATGGAATTAAGTTTCGTAATGTTTCCTTGTGTACCCTAAGGGACGTAAGTGATAGTGGATTTATTTAAATGAATTTTCATGTCATAACTTAATGTGCATCTCAAGTATGTTAGTTTTACTTTTAATAAAAAAAAAATTGTGTGGTAGTTTTTGCTTAGTTGTCCTTTGGGGTTCACACGATGGGGCGTTACACTTACTATTACGCTTTGATAGATTTTTTCCAAGCATCCATATAGCTTGTTCGAAAGCACCTATTTTAGACTTTTAGCCATAACAACAAGGCAGTGAATTGATTAATAAAATGCTTTGGAAGGCATGTATGAAAAATGTGGTAGCATAGACAAGGAAGTGAATTGATTGAAAAAAAAATACTCAAAGAAATGTGTTCTCTTGGTGATGGAATGCCATGACAAGTACATTGAGACCACATTTCTTTGAGGCATTTTTTTTAATAGTTCACTGCCTTGTATATGCTATTGCTTCTTATTATATTTTGATATATTTTTTCCAAGCATCCATAGCTTGTTTGGAAGCATCTATTTTAGGTTTTTAGCCATAGCAGCAAGGCAGTGAATTGTTTGATAAAATGCTTTAGTAAACATGTATGAAAAATGTGGTAGCATAGACAAGGCAATGAATTGTTTGAAAAAATACCTCAAAGAAACGTTGTCTCATGGTGATGGAATGACATGAAAATCCATAGCAATTTGTATGTCATGGAATTCCATCACCATGAGACCACATTTCTTTTAGGCATTTTTTTCAAGTAGTTCATTGCCTTGTCTATAGTAATGTTTGCTATTATGCTTTTGATAGATTTTTTCCAAGCATCCATAACTTGTTTGAAAGCACTAGTTTTATGATTTTAGCCATAGCAACAAGGTAGTGAACTTTTTGACAAAATACTTTGCTAGACATGAATGAAAAATGTGGTAACATAGACAAGACAGTGAACTATTTGATAAAATAATGTCAAAGAAATCTAGCCTCATAGAATGTCATGATAAGAAAATGCAATTGGCAGTTGCTCCTACTTATTAGTTATGCAATGTAAAGTAATTGTATAACTGCTTAGGTTGACTTTGTAAAAACTATATTGTGATTGAATTTTTTTAATCTATCAACATCTAGTTATTAGTTATGCAGTGTGAAGTAATGCTTTAACTTTGAAAGATGTGCAATAAAATGTAATCAACAATATGAATATAAACTACAAATTTCATTTTTTTACAATTCATTAGTTAAAATATTTATTTTATTTGCTATATATATCTCTATATGCTATGGAAATACCTTTCAATTTATAAATAAATAATTTTTATCTCCTGTTCTACAACTTTTTACATTTTTTTTAAATATGATTTTTTCCCGACTTTTTAACAAAATCTTATACTTTTGGTTTGTCAAAATTTTCCCCAAAAGATTTTTGCTACTATGCATTGGAAGCATGAATCATATAGATGAATACACATAATATACGTGTAGTATAGATGTGAATAAGTGAAGCATACATGTGAATAAGTGAGGCACAAGTAATTGAAGCATTCCAAAGGATACAAACCACAAGGAAAGGAGCTTATTTACATAATACACTTTAGATGGAGCTTATTGAGCAATCAACAGTAATTAATTAAGCATTAAATGTAAACAAAATCCATGCCTACAACATTCAATAATACGATTTACATAATACGCATGATAACATCATTCAGAATGACAATAGCAAAATAATATTTTCTTAATCAAAAAGTTGTAAGGCTACACAATGATATATATTGATAAAAGTATATACAATATATCCAAAAAATCCATATAGGGTTAGTACAAAGGAGCCATATTATGGACATAAAATGTCACATATATATCGATAGTACAAAACATATGTTCCAAAATGCCACATAGGCATACAACAAACGACCTTAATACAATCATTTCCCTCTAGGGGAAGGAAATAGATCTCGTGTTGCCTTCAAAATTCAGCTGGATGGAGTGACTATTGGTTCTTTGGTCTTTTGAACATGCTCACTAGTCCTCCTCTCTTCACTCTGGACCTTTAACTATTACAATAAAATGTAAAGATGTTAATACATAGAAATTGAATTGTGGAATTACATATAACAAAATATAATCACTTACTGCATATAGATAGTCATCATTCACATTGACATCATTACCATGTCCACGATCTAGAGTGACAACCACCTGTAGCAACCATCAAGATGGAAATTAAGCTACACAAAAGTATCATGAAAATGTTCTATAATAGACCATAAAAGATAAAATATAATGTCAAATCGACTAATCTATTGCATAAATCTCTCAATGGATCAAAACTATCTATTGCTACAAATCCATGGTCCATCGTACCACCAACATCACCACGGTTGTTTGATGTCAACATCTTCAAATGGTAAGTGAAAGAGTAAATGGTAGGGTGAACTATTAAATGTTAATGGGATGGGATTAGGAAGGAATAAAGGAACAAAAAGTGAATTAGTAGAAGATAATGTGACATGATCAAGGAATACAAATGCAATGTTTGTGTTTCTCATCAATATTTTAGATTTGTATATGCAAAATTATGAAAACTAGCTAACATTGTTTTGCAACACCATTATTGAATAAAGGATACTTGAGTGTAAGTTGTTTGAGGAAATTAATTACAAGGTGTGGAGATCAAAGGTCTACTAGGAAACTGTTTGAAATCCAAAGCATGTTATGAGACAAACATTCAAATATAACATTCAACTGTTCAAATGTAATAATAATATCTTTAATACTAGTTGCATATTTGTGGACTCAACGTTGAGAAAAAATAAGGGTCTGTAGGAATGGGGCACATCTCATGAACACTCTAAACATGAAATTTCATCATATCAAAATTCTACTAATTTACTTATTCTTAAATTTCAAAATATAATTTAATAAACAACATTAAATGAACTTGCTGAATTTTACCTAAGAATTCTAAATGTATCATTCAACAAATCATCTATAAAATCCATTGCCTCTACAACTAATGTAGGCTGTGTAGCTACATCTCGAGCACTCTAATAATTGTACATGCAAATTGCACCACAAGGGCCACAATGGTGGGGTGGAGCTCGGGGCCTACACCTCTCCTCCACACTAGGCTCTACTAGAGGCCTCACACACTGTAAAATGGTCTAGGTGAGTGAGCCAATCGACTCCATCATTTCCACCTCTACACTATCCTTAATAATGGAAGGAACAACAACATTCTCTAGCATGGGTCTAGCCAAGGATCTCGATGCCAACTGTGGATTACATCGTGCAACATGTATATCATGTGTGGAGCCCCCACCTCTACCCTGAATGTCTAAGATGTCAAAATAATTTGGCATCTTATTGAGGATAAACTCACAATAGAGTTTCCTCAAAAATTATTGTTGTACCTCATGGGTATTGCATGAAGGTTGGTCAAATACCATCCACCACCACTCCCAAAATTTATTTTTAATTAACTCATGGTGGAACCAATGGATGGGGAACCTCCTGCATGTATGAGACAAAGGTGCATTATTTTTCGGGTTTATAAATAGGGCACACAAGTCATCCTTGCTAAAAAAAAATTTAACATCTACATATGACAAACCACTAGCATAATATTGTCTCATCTCATGCCTCTTATTTGACCAAAAAAATTATTTTCTCGCTCATTTATCCTACATGAGATACAATTGACTTCAGTGATTCAACAATCCCTCTCCTATAAGGGTGGGTTTCAACATGCTCGGTTAATCTTCCAATTAATTGTTCAATGACTCTTTTATTGTTTTCAATTTGATTTAGAATATTTTCTTGTGTTCCTTGAGGATGCCTATGAATTGATGGAGGGGTTTTAGGTTGTTCTTGTATAAAAGGTTCTTCCTAAGGGGGTGACTATGAATTCTCAATGTTTGGAGGTGGAGATTCATTCCCTAATAATTAGAACAAAATTTTATTATAAAAACCTATTTCAATCTACATTCTAAATTAAATTTAAAATAAATAGAATAAAAATACATACCTCTTCAAAATCTTTGATGTCTTTGATGTGTTGGTGGCATCCTTGTGAAAAATAGCAAGCTATGGATGCAAATAATGGATGATATTTGGTGAGCATGAGTTGCAAACCTCAAATCCTTCAAGCCAAGCCACAGGTTGAAGTGGAATGAAGGTTTAAAATTCATTTTTTTTCTTTTATTCAACTTTTAGATATGGTGCACGCCAAATTTGGCATGCACCAAATGGCCAATTTCAACCTTTTTTTGCAAATTTTTCCAATTTGACACCTAAATTGTGTCATAGATTGGTGTACTTACCCTTAAACAAACAATTAATCTAATTAAAGTAGGAAATCTCTTAAAATCATCTTATTGCTCTCTATCTCCAAAGATTTATTAAATCATTGTGGCTCTCAGATTGTGTAAGCACTATGATTGTTAAAACTCCAATCTAGTGAATGAGATGTTAAATGCAAGAATCTAATCCTATGTAATGATTGCTAAATGATATGGTGATGATATTGTAGCTGAAATTGACATGAAACTAATAAAACAAACTATTGTAAACTAAGATGCAGCTAAATGAAAAGCCATGATTATGATTGCTATATGATTGTTAATTACTATTTGTTGTTTGCTCAATGCTCAAATGCTTAATTGCTCTAATGCTATTTCTGTAGAGTAAGATTGTATAAAGTTGGGATCTATTTCTTGTAGAAAGAGGTTGTATTTATAGATTCTTGGCAGCATATTTGTGATGTGGCAGTAAAGCAAAGGTTTGGATTTGATTTGAAAGATTCAATGGTGAAGGATGAAGACGCTTGAGAAGATTATGGAGATTGTTCCTCCCCACAAAAATATTCAGCTAGAGGATAAAAATGATCAATGGAAGAATATGAAGAAGTTTTCCTATAATTTGTCTCAAATTTGTCTCCAAATTTGTCTATGAAGGTCAACTTGAATTAATTAGATATAAAATATCTAATTTTGTTGGTGCATATGATGAATGAAAAGAGGAAATAGTTGTAGAAATATGCTTTTTTGAATTATTGGATTTATTCAAATTAGCAAAAGAGGATATTTAATTTAATAAAACAAACTATAGAAATTTGTTTATTAAATAAACATGGAAGAAATGTGGTAATTAAATAAAACAAAGTATGTGAATTTGTTTATTTAATTTAGATGACAAAAAATAGATAATTAAATAAAACAAAGTATTTGAATTTGTTTATTTAATTAAGGTAGGATGATGTGATTAAGATACAATAAATATAATTATAGAAGAATTTGATAATAATAATTAAATAAAACAAAGTATGTGATTTTTTTATTTAATTAAGATGAAATAGTATGATAAAGATAAAAGAATTAAATGTGAACTATATAAATAAATATTTCTATTTATTTATAAGTAGATGAAAATAGAAGGGTTAATTAATCAAATAAATCGTATTTAATTAATTAGATTATCTAGACCATTTTTAGGTGTATACAATATCTATATATATTTATATGTATTTATATATATGTATTTAAATATATATGTGTGTGTGTGTTTGATTTACATACACATATATAAGTATATATGTATATATGTATATATACTTATGTTTTAAATAAGGAATTCATATACAAATTTCTCATTTGGAATGACTCAAAGGTTCCATACACTATCATCTTAAGGAATGTTAAATTTTATATTTTAAGCTTCTTTACATATATATATTTCTACACTAAAGAAGATAATTTTCTTTACAATGCTCATTTTAGTTCCTTCATATCACAAGGCTTGACTAGATAATTAAATCTACTAATCATTCACTTGCAAGCACTGAAAATAGTTCAAATTAGAAAAAAAACCACTTTCTTATATATGCAAATCAATCAAATTCTAGTCATCATGCCATTGTGGTGTGTGCACTCAGATTCCAACTAGCTTACCATTCGATCTAGCTAAACAATCCATCTTCAACCGTGTTTTTGTCCTTCAACTTATCATCATGTAACTGCAAACACTTGCACTTGCAAATTGATCAGTAATGTTCAAATTCTTGATAACATATAAAAAATAGTTTTCAGAAATCCACAAAGTCAACATCAGTCAACTCCTTATATTCAACATTCAAATATTTCAGAGCCTCTATTAAATATTTAATTGAATTTCATCAATAATTCAATTTTCCACATTTAAATAAATATGTAATTAAATTGGGTTATGACATCCTTCCCCTCTTGGAAGAGACATCACCGTTATGTCTAGTAAGTCAAAGTAAGTAGCATCACATCAAATTTGAATATTTATGTCTATTTCAACATCATTTGAAAATATATGTCTATCTCAACATCATGTGAAATATATGTCTATTTCAACATCATTTCAAAATATATGTCTATTTCAACATCAAAATTTTAAAGTATGAAATATCATAGTATCTCAATCCAAAAATTTCAAACAAAATTATAGAGTTTCTTTTCAAGAAAGCAAGTGCAGAAAGGAGCATTCTATTTCTTCTGCATCCTCCTAAGTAGCACTATCCTCTAAATACTAGTCCTATTGGACCTTACACTAAGTAATATCTCTGCTTTGCAACTTAATGTTTCTTCTATCTAAGATTCTAATGGGCTCCACTAGCACCACTCTTGGATCCTGTAACTACAAGAATTGCCAATGAAGTACATGAGTCACATCAGGATGATATGGATTAAGCAAAGAAACATAAAACAGATTATAAAGTTGAGCCAAAGTAGGTGGTAGAGTTTTATAAGCAACTGGGTTAATCACTTCCAAGACTTCAAACAGTCCCACATATCTTGGGGCCAACTTGGAAAACTTTCCAAAAGTAATAGAGAATTTATTAGGTTTAACTCTTAAGAAAAAATTATCCCCTATTGTAAATTGTCTAAGAGTTTGGTTCTTGTTGGAATAACTCTTTTATTGGTATCACTTATTTTAGTCTGCTCTTAATGACCCTCATTTGTTCTTCCATTTCCTTAAGCATTTCAGGTCCTACTATGATCTTGTCCTCTAGTTTATCACAATTGATGGGGGTATGACACTTCCTCCCATATAAGGCTTCAAATGGTGCCATGCCTAAGGATGTATGATAGGAGTTGTTATAAGAAAATTCTAGCAAAGGAAAATATTCTTCCCACCTATACTGTTGGTCCATACAATACATTTGAAGGAGTTCTTTAACTACCTGATTCACCCTCTCTATCTACCCATCAGTCTGAGGATGATAAGCTGAGTTGAAATTCAATTTAGTCCCCAATGCTACATTTAAGGTTGTCCAAAACCTTGAGTTCATCCATGTGTCCTTATAAAAAATGATAGTCTCTGGCACTCCATACAAATGAAAGATCTAAACAAATTTCTTAGCTAGGGTCAATGATCCATCCTTAAGGTTTCTCATAATGAAGTGCACAACCTTGGTCAACTTATCAATCATGACCAAGATAACATCATGCTTATTCTTTCTCAATGGAAACCCCTGTACAAATCCATATTGATCACCTGCCATTTATACTTAGGTATGTCATGTGGATACAATAACTCAGCTAGATGTGCATGTGCAGCCTTAACTTGCTGGCACTCCAAGAATGTCGCTACGTACTCCACTACATCCTTCTTGAGTTTGAGCCAAAAATATAGATTTTTCAACTCCACAATCATCATAGATACACCAGGGTGTTCTAAATAAGGTGCATTGTGAACTTCTTCTAAAACCAACTTTCTTAGCTATCTAGAGTCGAGAATATACATTCTCCTCTGGTACCTCAAAATTCCATCCATTTCAATTTCATACCCATCAAACCAATTATCTAAAGGGGTTTCTACTAGGATGCTCTTCACTCTCTCGTAGTGCTCATCCCTTAATATTTTGAATTACTTGCTGCCTCAAGTTAGACTTTGCTGAGATCATGGTTGTCATATGTGAATTGGCAGCCATAGTTCACACCTTATAGATGTGGAGAACACCGAGTTTTGAATGTAACCTTCAGAATATCTTCTTCCTTAATCCTAAAATTATTATTTTTTACATGAACATTCATTTTTTAACATAAGTATTGTCTCTTACTAAACAGTCATAAAGTAAGCTGCTTACATACAAAACAGTCATTAAATTAGTTGTTTTTACATGAACATTCATTATTTTAACAAAACAGGTACTATTTCCTACTAAACAATCATAAAATAAGTTGTTTCCAACTATAAAGACAATTTTCAATTAAATAGAGTCATTTGCTAAAGAATAACTTCTATTTACATCATTACATTTATGCTTTTATCTAATAGAATATATTTGATGAAAACTAATGTTATTTATTCATTTTTTTGATCTTAAGCTATTTACAAGCAATTGTTCACCATTTAATACTAAACAGATTTGTCCATCATGAACAAAAAAAAACAAATCAAAAAGCATAGTTTCAACCTTAAGAACTTAATGTCTTTAATCTAGATCTTGAAATCTTTCAACATTGGAATCTCTATGAGAATATTTAATATTATAAGGGAACAAACTTTGACATGCTTGTCGAAGTGAGTTTCTTAAGAAAATTTTTCAATGAAGAAAATAAAGAGGTTTTAGGGTCTATGGCAATTTTTCCAACACACGCTGCATAAAAAAGACGGGTTGTTTCTAGATTTCGACCCTTTTCTATGGTTGGGTATTCCTATCTTAACCTCAAGTTTCATTCAAAGTTACCATTTCAGGTATTTTGGTGTATACATTAATGCATGCTACTCTATACTTCATGCTGACTTATATCCACTTCTAAAACAACAATTTACACTATCGATCTTAAGGATTGATCTTTACAAGTTTTCAAAGAAAGATTTCATTAACAACCTTTGATTCTTCAAATCGAGGTTTCTTTTGTACACAAATGATTACCACTGATCTACAAAAAGAAGAATGATTTATACTTTAGCCACTATCAGCTAGGCTGATAATGGGAAGCATTTTATTTAAAGGATAACTCTATCGACACATATTGAAGGTAGCACAGAGGTTTATTTCCTCTTTACACAAGTTTGGTAAGCAAACCCTTACATAGTCAACACCAAAAGGTACACAATGAATCAAATTATAATATCTGATAGCCACATGATATGGCTTGCTCTATTGAGTGAAAATTCTTAACAATAACTTTTAAGATTTTGATGCCTCAGACTAGCATAGCTAGCTAAATGGTTCCATTAAACAAAAGACTAACATGAGCAGGTCATAGGCCATGCAAATCCCCTAACGATGATTTCCAAAACTATTCATTTGGCTCAAGCTGAAACACATAAGTGAGTACATTGCATGCTCCTATACTATCGGTTCTACCAACATATGCAATGATAAACATAAATAAGGAAGTGATATGATATAAATATTGACACTAATTCATGAATAGAATTACCTCAATGGATGAGCTTGTTGAATTGAAGATTTCTATACATTTTTTACTACAACTTCAATCTCTTTTTTCTTTTTGGGTGCTTGTCAATTTCCTTCATTATCGATCTCCTACTTTTTCCACCACCTTCATTCCAAAATAATGTTAACACCCCCCACTTTTGCATGTGGTTGGGTGCTAATATTATGGTAGTTTCCTTCCATAGCCACCCTCTAATTTTGAATAATGCCATTATTATTGGGTAGGACATGAGCATCGTGGGTCTGCCTTGTAATCTTCATTGATTTTACCATAGTTTGTTTCTTAAAGCATTAGTTATCAACTTATTTTCATTCAAATTTGAACATGAATATGTATGTATATATATATATATACTTACATATTTGTATCTCTATGGATTTAAATTATTTCATTTACATCTTACCATGCATTTGAATAATGTATATGTCTATATGCATATGTTTTAAATAAAACATTCATATACAATTTTCTTGTTTGGAGTGAATCAAAGGTTCCATACACTATCATCTTAAGTAAGGAAATTTAAATTTTACATTTCAAGCTTCTTTACATATATATATTTCTACACTAAAGAAGAGAATTTTCTTTATGAATCTCATTTTAGTTCCTTAAAACCACAAGGCTTGAATAGATAATTAACTCTACTAATTCATTTTCAAGCACTAAAAATAGTTCAAATAAAAAAAAATTCTTATATATGTAGATCAATCAAATTCTAGTCATCATGCCATTATGGTCTGTGCACCCAAATTTTAACTAGCTTACCATTCGATCCAACTAAACAATCCTTCTTCGACTGTGTTCTCATCCTTCAACCTATCATCCTACAACTACACACATTTACACTTGCAAATTGATCAGTAATGTTCAAATTCTTGATGACATATAAAAAAAGTTTTCAAAAATCCACAAAATCAACATTAATCAACTCCTTATATTCAACCTTCGAATATTCCAGAATCTACATTAAATATTTAATTGAATTTCATCAATAATTCAATTTTCCACATTCAAATAATATGCAATTGATGTATGAAGGAAATGGAAAACTTAACTCAATCCCTCACAAAATATACTTTCCCCATAAATAATTCCACACACACATAAAATGTTTGTTGCAATAACAATCTGGAAAATGGTATTTCAATTTGCAATGCATAAAATATTTAACTCATCAGCAAGAAAAAACAATTACAAACAATCCATAGAAGGATTTTGTGTTATTACATGCCCTTCACACACATTTGAAACTCAAAAAGTAACACATGTATTTGTTGCACATTCGTCAACCTTGCAATCTAAACACACAACCTCATCAATCTATCAATCTTCATAGTCTTCAGCTTCTATCAGTGATTCCATTCATTTTGTTAAACCTCTCTACAACTCTCCATCCCAAAAATTCTTGTTGGAAAACTTCTACATGAGGTCTCACACCCAGGTAAAATTAGTTTCTCTTTTTTTTTTAAGACTCCCAAATGAAAATCTCAGTTTTCCTTTTTTTTTTGTTTTCCCCAAAAACGCACCTGGAATGCAATGTCTTTCATTTCCTTGAATTTGCATTAAATTTCATTCCACTTCAAACATCCAATGCCCCACCTTCATGGCTTCCCAACAATAGAAAATTTACACCAAATAATACCAAAAATGATTAATTAAAACTCCTATTATCAGCTGGGCCAAGAATATGCCTTCTATTCCAACATTAATTTCACTAGTGAAAGCAAAAAACTATTTTTTCCATTCTTGGGCATCCACCTCTGGGTTCCTATTTTTTAGGAAAATTGCAATGAAGTTTTAAATCAAAAATTCAAAACAATTAACTCTCTAGAAAACCATGCCCATGCTTTGATTTTCTTGCTTTTTTATGCTTTTTCCATTTTTCACCACTATCCCCACATTCAAATTGAGTCAAATTTTTAAAGTGTATTTGAAATTGCATTTACAAAAATGTCATTGCATTTCAACACACACAAAAATTTTAATTTCATAAATAATATGAAATTCCACACCAAAAATGAAACAAAACCAACTCAACCTCCTTTTTAGTGATACAAGATTGTGCAAGGCCATGGATGCTCCTGCATTAGACAACCATGGTAACTGCAAGTGGTCCTATCACTTCTACAATGGATATCCAAGATGAGTAATATTAGCCTTAGATAACCATGTTGCATCCTCCATTGGTCTCCCAAACCATTTCACAAGATATTCTTAGTACTGCTTCTTCCTAGTGCTCCTTTTCACTCTTCTATCAAGAATTGACTCTATCTTTTCTTGATCAAATTTTGATAAGACTTCTTGTTGCTTCCCCTTTGCTACACCTTCACCATTTTCAATCTCATAGAACATGGTTAGATCAGAAACATTAAAAATTGGAGAAATATTAAGTTCACTAGGCAATTGAACTTCATAGGCACTATCGTAGTCATGTCTTTTTAGCACCTTGCATGGTCCAACCTTCTTCATTTTCAGCTTGTTGTAAGTGCCAACTAAAAATATCTCCTTCCTCAAGTGAACCATCACATCATCCCCAATCTAAAACTCCTTATTCCTCCTCTTCTTATCAGCATGTTCTTTGTATGAAGTATTCATTTTGCTGATATGTTTTCTCACCTCTTCGTGCAAGCCCTTCATGTGTTCTACAAAGTCCTCTACATATGCACTCTTCTTCACACTTTTGTCAATCTTATTTAAATATGAAACACCTATGGGGTTGTTTCCATAAATAATTTGAAAAGGGGATTTACCTATGCTTCTATTGACTAAGTTGTTATAGGAAAACTCCACTTGAGGTATGACCAAATCTCATGCCTTCGGTTTGTCTCCAACTAAACACCTTAGCAAATTTCCCAAACTCCTATTCACCACATCTATTTGACCATATGTTTGAGGGTTGTAAGATGAGAAAAACTTCAAATCAGTATTAAGCTTCTTCCACAAAGTCCTCCAAAATTATCCCGAAAACTTTGTATCCTTGTTAGAAATAATTCTCCTTGGGAGCCCATGAAGTTTCACTACCTCCTTGAAAAATAAATCTGCAACATTCACTGCATCATTAGTTCTATGACAAGGAATAAATTGTGCCATTTTAGAAAACCTATCAACCACAACAAAGATGGAATCATCCCCTCTTTGTGTCCTTGGAAAATCAAGCACAAAATCCATACTTATGTCCTCCCATGGCTTCTTTAGAATAGGTAGTGGCTGATATAAACCCATGTTTTAAATCACTCCTTTTTCTACTTGACAAACCCCACAATTTTGGACATACTTTCTCACCTCTTGCTGCATTTGAGGCCAACAATACTTCTCACCTACAAGTTCCAATGTCTTATCCATGCCAAAATTCCTTGCAAGTCCACCACTATGTTTTTCCTTGATTAGATTCAACCTCATTGAACTTCTTGGAATACATAATTGATTACCTCTAAATAGCATGCCATCTTGAATGAGATAGTCTAACCACTTTGTCCTATCAGCTGAAATGGGAATTTTACAAACTCTCCATGCCTCTCCAAAATTAGGATCCTCTTCATATAAATCTTTCAACTCTTCAAAGCTAACCACCTCAATCTGCATCTCCATCAACAAGTTTTTCCTTCTACTCAAAGAATCGGCAACCCAGTTAGATTTCCCACTTCTATGCTTTAAAATAAAAGTATAAGATTGCAATAACTCAACCCATTTCATGTGTCTTTGACTAAGCTTACCTTGGCTGCCCAAATATTGTAATGCTTGGTGATCGGTATATAAAACAAACTCCTTAGCCAACAAATAGTGTCTCAATTTTTTTAAAGCTTGCACAATAGCATAAAATTCTTTATCATAAAATAAATACTTATTTTTAGCATCATTTAACTTCTCACTAAAGTAAACAATGGGTTTACCTTCTTTGCTCAAAATAGCTCCAATAGCACTACCATTTGCATCACAATGAACTTGGAATACCTTGTTGAAATTTGGAAGTGTTAAAACCAATTGCTCAATGATTTTTCCCTTCAACACATTAAAACTCTTTGATGCCCCTGAAGTCCATCTGAAAGCTTTCTTATCTGCTCTTATGGTTTCAGTTAGTGGGGCACATATGTTACTAAATCCTCTTATGAACTTTCTATAGAAACTAGCTAAACCATGAAATGATCTCACCTCAGTCACTATTTTTGGTGTAGGCCACTCCAAGATTGCTTTCACCTTCTCTAGGTCCATCTTGATGCCCTCACTTGACACTAAAAAACCCAAGTATACTAATTCCTTCTTCACAAATCTCACTTATTAAGATTGATCAACATTTTTTGTTCTTTAAGATTCTCAAAAACACATCTAATATGCATCAAATGTTTCTCAAGTGTTTTATTGAAAATAAGAATGTCATCTAAATAAACAATTACAAACCTCCCAAGAAACTCCTTCAAAACCTCATTCACAAGTCTCATAAATGTACTAGGTACATTAGTTAGCCCAAATGGCATGACCAAACACTCATACAAACCTTATTTTGTCTTGAAATTCATCTTCCATTCATCTCCCTCATGTATCCTTAATTGGCGATACCCACTCTTCAAGTCAATTTTGGTGAAGTACTCTGCTCCCCTCAAGCAATCCATTATATCATCCATTCAAGGTAATGGAAATCTATATTTGATGGTAATCTTGTTTATTGCCTTTGAATCCATACAAATCCTCCATTCTCCTCCTTTCTTTGGTGACAACAGTAGGCACTACACATGGGCTTAAACTCTCTCTTATCAAACCTTTCTTTCACAAATCATCAACTTGTCTATTTACCTCTTTAGTCTCTATAGGTGACATTCTATAGGTTGCCTTGTTTGGAAAACTTTCCCCTGGAATCAAATGAATTTGATGACTAATTTTTCTCACTGGTGGAGGTCCTTCAGGCACATTATTTGAAACAATCATCTTGAACTCTTACACCAAATCAACAACCTCTATAGGAATTTCATCTACAACTTCATTGGTAACTTTAGGAATAATAGCAAAACAAAATTTCTCATGCTTCATTCCTTCAATAAATCTTCTTGCATCAACTAAACGAACTCTAGCATTACCACAAACTTGAACATTTTCCTTCTTCAAAGGTTTCAACTTATGCTTCACTCCATCTTTCA
Organism: Sequoia sempervirens; assembly: GCA_007258455.2. NCBI lineage: Eukaryota > Viridiplantae > Streptophyta > Pinopsida > Cupressales > Cupressaceae > Sequoia > Sequoia sempervirens. The sequence continues at coordinate 722,851,786 of VDFB02270651.1, forward strand.
CAATTTTCTATGTGTTAGCACACCCATCACATATGGCTTTTCAGTCATATTTCCATGGCCTTCCAAGAAAAATGTGACAAGCATCCATAGGGATGATATCCCAAAAAAAATTATCACTGTAGTTTCCAACCTTGAACTTCACATTGCACTGCTCACTCACAAGTAACTTTTGAGTATCTCGCACCCAAGCTATCCAGTATGGTTTAGGATGTTTTCTTCTTTCAAGATTCAACTTCTTCACCATCTCCTCGGACACAAGATTTTCTATGCTTCCACTATCCACAATAATGTTGCATACTCTTCCTTCACATTTGTACCTTGTTTTGAACAACTTTTTCCTTTGTGTTGGTTCACTGTCATCATTAAGGAGTGCTCTCCTTGTCATCAAAACTTCTCCTTCTTCTACATCATTAGATTGTGAGGAAGGCGCCTCTTCCTCTTCATTGACATTTTCTGCTCTTCCTTGATGTTCTTTCTTTCTTCTTGGTTTCTCTTTGGTGTGAGGGAAACCATATGCCTTGTGTCCCTCTTCTCCACATTTGAATCAAGTTCCTCTGAATGGGCCTCCACCAAAGCCATGCCCTCTACCTCTACCTATGAAATTTTGTCCTCTTGAAATTTTTCCTTCATCATACTTTGTTGCTTTATTGCTGCCCTCTTCATTTTTGTATCCCTTTTTCTGATCTTCTTCACTCTTGTAGGTTCTTATACCCACCTTGCCTCCACATCCTTCTCCTTTTTGCTTGTTTTCAAACTTCTTGTTTAACCTCTCTTCAATTTTTAAGGTTGTTTGATAGGAATCCTCCATGGTTAAAACTCTAATAAGTGACATTTCCTCTTGAATGCTTGACCTTAATCCACTAATATACCTTGCAAATTTCTCCTTTGTCACCTCTAAATGGGTGGTTCTTATAAGAATTTTATGAAATTCTTCTATGTACTCTTTAACTATTTTTTTGCCCTATTTTAGACCTTGCATTCTTTTAAGCAAATCTAATTCATAATCTACTGGCATAAATTGTCTTTTAAGCTTCACCATTTTCTCCCATTTGGTAATCTCTTTTTTTCCTTTACTCCCCCATTCTAATTGAATCTCTCTCCACCATATGGAGGCATTTCCTTTCAACCTTGTTTTCACATATCTTACTTTGTTTGGGTCCTCTATCTCTTCAAATTCAAAATAATCCTCTATCTCATTTAGCCAATCTATTAATTCTTTTGGGTTTAGGCTTCCATTAAAGGTGGGTACATCCATTTTCGGTCTCTTTCCCATTTTCGTTAAAGTTTTCAACAGTGGGTCATTTGCAACTGCTACAATTTCTTCTCTTTGCTCAGTATCTAAACTAGCATTCTCTATAGTTTCTTCTTCATCTCCTTCATATTCACTTCTTGGATCTCTCATTCTTGTAAAGCCTCTCCTTATCTCATTTTGAAAATTTTCAACTTTTCTTCTCAAAGCTCTAAATTCATCATTTCTCACAAAATCCTCTCCTCTTCCTCTAGCAAACATGGTTGCACACCCACAACTCACAGTCATTGGTGCAAGCTACCTCTCTTTGGTAGTTTTCTCACACTCTCATAATCTGCCTTAATTTGATACCACTGATGTATGAGGAAATGGAAAACTTAATTTCAACCCTCATAAAATATACTTTCCACACAAATAATTCCACACACATAAAATTTTTGCAGTCTTCAACTTCTATCAGTGATTTCATTCATTATATTGAATCTCTCTGCAATTCTCCAACCTATAATTTCTTGTTGGAAAACCTCTATAGGAGGTCTCACACCCAAGTAAAATCCTTCTCTCTTTTTTCCTAAAGACTCCCAAATGAAAATCTTAGTTTTCCTTCTTCTTTTTTTTCCCAAAAATGCACATGGAATGCAATGTCTTTCATTTCCTTGAATTTCATTCCACTTCAAAAATCCAGCACCCCACCTTCATGGCTGCCCAATCACAAAAAATTTACACCAAATAATACCAAAAATAATTAATTAAAACTCCTATTATTAGCTAGGCCAAGAATATGCCTTTTATTCCTATATTAATTTCACCAATGAAAGCAAAAAACTGCTTTTTCCATTTTTGGGCATCCACCTCTGGGTTCCTATTCTTTAGGACACTTGGAATGAAGTTTTAAATTAGAAATTCAAAATAATTAACTCTCCATAAATCCATTCCCATGCTTTTATTTTCTCGCTTTTTTTATTTTTTCCATTTTTCACCACTATCCCCACATTCAAATTGAGTCAAATTTTGAAAGTGTATTTGAAATTGCATTTACAAACATGTCATTGCATTTCAACACACACAAAAATTTGAATTTCATAAATAATATGAAATTTCACACCAAAAATGAAACAAAACCAACTCAATCTCATTTTTGTTGATGCAAGATTGTGCAAGGCCATGGATGCTCCTTCATTAGCAATAAAATTGGGTTATGACAAAATCTCCCTCTTTTGTTATGCACAACCTCCTTCCTTTTCCCATTTTTTTTATTATTAAATTTTATGTTCGTTCTCTTTTGATCAACTATCATGCACCTTTCCTTTGTCTATTAACCTTTTCCTCTTTTTCCTATAGCTACATGCCCTCTTTTTTCTATTTCTCTTCATTCCATTACTTTATCCTTTCATTTTTAACTTAAAAATAATCTTTGTGTTCTTGGCATGACCTTTATTATTCTTCCAATCTATATTTTAATAATTAAATTTTATTCTCTTTCATATGAATTCTTTGATCCTTTTCTCTTCAAATTCCATAGGTATGATCCCACTAAAATTTCTACACTAGGAATATAATTTTATTTATTTATTTTTGGTTAACAAACAACTTATTGGCTTAATCAAAATCAATTTGTAAAGAAACTTCAAGGAGAGATTATGCTTGATAAAATTATGAGTGATTGTTAATTTAATTATGAGGAATGATTGAACTAAAAAGATGAATTAAAATAAGTTATTTTTCAATTAACAATGGCAATAGTGTCAATTCACTTTGCTTCCCAAACCACAAACCAAAAATAATTTTCTATACCAAAAATGAAGAAAAACCAATTGTAATGTAAATCAACTAAAATAAATTTGGTTGATGTCGATTGCTATTGTACATATTTATAAGATATTGACATGATGGTGATGACAATAAATGTATCCATTTGAACTCACTAATTACCTATTCAAGGTTCCTAAAAAATACCAATGATTCCCAAAAGGAAATTGAATAATCTCATATTTCCAAGAAGAGAATAATGTACCATTATTCCACCAAATTGGCTTCATTCCTAGTGAAATGTAGGTCTATAAAAAAAAATTACCATTTGAAAATAAAGATGAAAATTGAGTCATTATATACCCCATTAAAACATGAAATATATTCATTTTATTATAATAATACATTGTTGGAACAAAACATTCTACTGAGATGGGGGGTGAATTAGTAGATAATAAAAAATTTGGCCCTTAATGCATTATGTAGATAGATTAACCAAGTAGAGAAATAAGCACGCACACACACACACAATTGTGGATAACAAAAGATATACGTGGAAAACCAAAGATGGGAAAAGCCATAGTGAGAATAGTTGTTAGGATCTACTATCCTAATCTATCCTCACAAAGAATATCTTCTGAGTATAATGTATAAGGAAACCAACCCTGAGGATACACCAATCCCTTGGTTTTAGGAGCACCAACTCCCTACACTGAGCCCTACCCCATTATCTAATGGCACCCACCAATTAGATTTATAATAAAACAATTATAATTTTTTCTATTGAACACATTTCAATGTTGGAACTCTATTTACAACTACTCAGTTCTTTGTCAAGCTATCTCTGCAACACAATTCTATACCTAGCACCTCTCTCTATTATGCAACTATCATTTTTTTGCAAATTGAATGTTAACCCTAATAAAGATCTCTAATTTGTGTTTAGGTTCTACTCATTCACACACACACACACACACTCTCTGCACCTTTCCATTTTTCTATTAGTGCATTCTTTATCCACCTCAAGAGCTCACTCTACCTACCTCATGCATCCACACTTAGCTCAATTTTTATTATCAATCTTCTCATGATTTACTCAGCAAGGCATTCATTCCTCAAGCCACAAACCACCTATTATGATTCATTTAATTTGATAAACATGGTAACTTTCAAAACCCTAAACCTAATATGTATTTAATTCCATATCCTTGTATTCTCAATTTGATTCTATTCTTGATCTTTCTGCAGTGTATGCCACCAATGTACAAGTCATATCACTAATCAACTAGTCATAGGAGTAGGTAAATGAATTAAATTCATGTACTGTGTCGGCTACCAGACCAAACCTATGTTTGTACTGTTAGAGCTATTGAGGATCTTCAACTTTGAATTTGGTCTATTGATCTCAAATCTTCATTCCATAATACTTCAATCATCCTTTATCCTTTCCATCATCAAAACACAACTGTTAGATGAGTTTCCTTTAAACTAGTGTCATTGATCTCTATCCTTTTGTTTCTAACCATCACAGACACTTAACCCATCACATTTTCACTTCGGGCATTAAAGTAAATTTCCATGATGTGAAGTAGACTTGTGATCACTGTTTGATCACCATCCCTTGATCTTGATCGTTGGAATACCATTGTGTAGATTATTTTCCTAGTGCAACATCATTTGTGCATAAAGTGAGTAAATCACAATATAAAGGATCATTGCGATGTAAAAGGAAACTTCCATAATTTATCTCACATAACACTTTTCCTCCTTATTGCTCCATTGCACTTTTGAGATGGGGCCCACCAAAATATTCATTGCTACCCTTTAGTGTATCACTGAAAGCTTCATGTCTTGAAGGGGTAAAAATGAGATTTGAACACTTCTCACGATGCAATATTGTTTCAGCATCTATCCCTAGTTATGTAATCCTCCACTATCCTTCTTCCCATAGTGTATAGTAGATATGAGGTGAGCGATTAAATACAAAACCATGATGAACTGAATTCTTGTGATGTAATGTTAGTCATTGATCTTTGAGGACCTATGTGCAGACCATTGATTAATCTCAATTGCACATCATGTATTGCATAACTCCCATTTGCTTCACAACAATGATGTGAAGCAATTAAGTGATGGTTGTAATATCTTCTTTATTGGTTCTACATCATTAATTTATCTCCATCACATATCACTCAAAGAATATGTTGAGGTAATATTCAAAATGTGATGCAAAGAGCATGAGTGATAGTCATCCAATCTCCATGCTCCAATCTCCACAATTGAACTCCTTCATCGCATATCACGCAAACACTAGGCCACAATAATACACAAAATGTGATGTGAAGGATTAACATGATACATACACTCAACCAACTGGTAGCGTAGGAAAAGAGAGCCAGTCATCCCAACAATGCCAATGGCTTAAGTGATGACTTAAATGACCTGATACGATTTGTATCCAGTCAACAAGTAAATAGAAAAGATATTCATCACCATGATTTTATAACTTATGGTTTTTTCTGCAAAACCCTAGTTTAAATATTTTATGAGCATATTTGACATCCTCTAAATCTACAATTCACACCTCTAAGAATATCTCAAGAAACCCATATCAAATATGGTCTTATTTTTCTCCTCTAACATCTAGAAGTAACCTCTGCAATATCATGACAACATTTTATGACAACCTTGCATCTTTTTCAGCAACATTGCAGTGTTGCAAAGCATGCTCTTCTCTCCATCATATTGCACTAACTCTTCCAGAACCTGATCCTCTGAGCTCAATGAAATCCAAACCTTCACTAATCTACCTTTTGATATGAATGACACCTTTTGACATCAATGTAAACATTATGCCAATAATCTCCCCCTTTGTCATTTATGGCAAAACCAATAGCTCAAAAAGCTCTATATTAATTAGCAAATATTGGATACCAATTGGAACCACTCTATACCAATTGAACTACTGTGTACCAATTAAACCAACACTATACCAATCAACTGAACTTCTTTATACCAATTATAATAAAATTGATTATGAGTGCACATAGAAAAAAAAAACCCCCCTTAGACATATCTCACATTAGAGCATTTGTTTGACTTTCTCTAGAGAATTTTCTCTTCTTTTCACCCCCTTTTACATCAATGGAAAAGGGACACTCCTAAAAATCTTGCAACACTTAATCAATCTCCCCCTTGGAGATTATGCCCCTTTAAAAAGAAACCCAAAGAGAAGGAATGTGACCATAAATAGTCAACCATCAAGTTGTTAGAAATTTGTAAAACCAAGGTTACCTGACTTGATTTCCCTCTTTATTTCCAGTGATGAATGAAATATCTATGAATATCCCCATAGACCTATTCTCGACCACTATACTTTATTGATATGTTGTGGGAGAAATTACTCCCAATTTTTACCTCAAATATTCAAATTGTCCCCTAGGAAGATGCTTTGTAAATATGTCAGCAACTTGTTCTTTGGTGGGAACATATACCATGTTGACTTCCTTATCTACAACCTTTTCTCTTATGAAGTGATACTTGATAGGTATGTGCTTTGTCCTAGAATGCACCATTGTATTCTTTGAGATATTTATTGTAGTTGAATTATCACAAAGAATAGAGATATGTTCTTTGTACTCAACCTTGATGTCCTTGAGTGTTTGTTTCATCCACAAAAACTAAGTACAACTTTTTATAGCTTCTACATACTATGCTTCTACTATAGAAAGAGTGATAGGATCTTTCTTTTTGCTCATCCAAGAAGCAAGCTTGTCTAGGAAGAAAAATGCAACACCACTAGTACTTCTTCTATCATCTGCACTTCCTGCCCAATCAACATCTATATATATATAGTTAAAGTGAAGTGTTTTCTCTTGGGATACCACATTCCATAGTAAATTATAATTTTGATATATTTGAAGATTCTCATCACTGCATAGACACGAAACTCCTTAGGAGTAGCTTGATACCTTGCAACCATACACATTGCTTCCATAATATCTAGCCTTGATGTAGTTAAGTACAATAAGCTTCCAATCATTGATAGGTATACATTATATGATTTTCATTTGGGGACTCATTTGACTTTCTTAATTTACATCTAGTTATCATGGGGGTACTAACCAGTCTTCTATCTTCCATTCCAAACTTTTTAACAATTTCCTTATCGTATTTGATTTGAGATATAAATATCCCATCATAAGTTTGTGCAATCTATAAGCCAAGGAAAAATGATAATTCTCCTAACATAGACATCTCAAATTAATCTTATATTTGGACTACAAGTTCATTGCAAATTTTTTCATTGCTACCACCAAATATGAGGGTATGTGCAAGATCATCATGGAAAAAATAGGCCCTTAAGTGGCAAAAAATTCACAACACACATATTATAATATGTAAGAATCAAACTACTATTTGAAATACAAATTACTATCTGCATAATCCTTCTTTAACTCTTATTGTTGTAGGTACTAGTATAATCTAGAATACCATGCCCTAGGTGCTTGTTTTAGACAATACTGTGCCCATTTCCTTACCCATGTGCCATCCACAATACATTATCATAATTTCTTCTTACTATCTGCATTAAATTGAAAATCCTTATGGGTTCTTCTATGCCTTATACTTTCTTATTCAAGGTTTCAATTTAAGAAAGTAGATTTTACATCCATTTGATAGACCTTGAATCCTTTATAAATTGAAAATGAGAGAAACGTCCTTATGGCCTCTAATCTTGCAATAGGTGTAAATTTTTCTTCAAAACATATTCCTTCAACTTGTGCATATCCTTTGCACACCAATATTTCCTTATTCCTTGCAATGGATCCATCTTCATTAAGCTTGTTTCTAAACACCCATTTAGTACCTATCACATGTTTTCTAGGGGGTTTAGGAACTAACTCCCATATTTTGTTCTTCTCAATTTGATTCAACTCTTATTCCATGGCTTTTATCCAACTCTCATTGTTGCTAGCCTCCACATAGCTTTTAGGTTCAAACTGAGATAAGAGAGAAAATTTTACTTGTTCTTTGTTCTTTGCAAGTCTTCTCCTTGTCTAGACACCTTTATTTTTTGTTTTTGATTATTTTATCTATAGGATGATCCTTTTGTACATATTTTGTAGGAGATTTTTCCATCTATTCTTCATGATCTTCCTTAGAAAAATCTTCTTCATACTCTAATTCACTTTCAAATTTATCTCTATTAGATTTAACATATTTAACTTCATCAATTTTGACATTCACGCTTTCTACAATTTTTTGCATCCTTTTGTTGTAACATTTGTAAGCTTTTCTTTAGGTGGAATATCCAACAAATTTTCCTTCATCACATATAGAATCAAAGCTTCCCAAATTATCTTCTTCTCTCCTAATGTAGCATTTTCTACCAAACACTTTAAAATACTTTACAGATGTAGGTTTGTTGTACAATGGTTCATAGGGATTTTTATCACTGTTTGCTCTTATTTAAACTATGTTCAAAATATAAACCATTGTATGAATTTATTCTCTCCAATACACATAAGGTAATTTGGCCTCATTCAACATTGTTTTGGCCATATCCTTAGCTATCATGTTATTTCTTTCAACTACTCCATTCTATTGTAGAATTATTGATGCAAAATATTTTCTTTTGATGACATGCCTCTCACAATATTTAATGAATTCATTTGATGTGAATTCACCACCTCTATATAATCTTAAGCATTTGATTCTTCTTCCAATCTTTTTCTCAACCATAGCCCTAAATCTTGAATCTTTCAAATGCTTGTGACTTGTCTTTCAAAAAGGTTACCCATGTCATTCTTGAATATTCATCAATTAGTAGCTTGAATTATCTTTCACATTTCAATCCTCTTGTCCTTATAGGACCACACAAATTAGTATGAACCAATTGCAAGGGCTTTGTAGTTGAATATTCTTTTTTTTCTAAATTTGACCCTTGTTTGCTTGCCTATTTGATATTATTTGCAAATAGTATTTGCAAGCTTAGTTATCTTATGAATGTGTCAAACCAGTCCTTCTTAGCTTTCCTTCACCAAATTATCAAAAATTACATGCCCCATTATCCTATACCACAACCAGCTCTCATCAACTTGACCTATCAGATAATTTTGACCATTTACTTCATTGAGATTGTAAAGGTTGCTACTAGTTCTTACTCCATGTGCAATTTTTTTTTCATTTTCCTTATCTTAACACCTTAAAAATTAAATGTGACCTTATAACCATTGTCACACATCTTACTTACACTCAACAGATTGTTCTTCAAACATTAAACATGAACATCCTTTGTAGGTAATTTACCATCTATGTTGATTGTTCCTTTACCACAAGTTTTTATAGCAGTGTTTGTTGGAAAAACAAGGGAAGACAACTGAGAGGGGGGTGAATCATTTTTCACAAAAAATCAAAACTTATTAGCTATCTTTACCTTATTCCAGATTTGGTTATTAACCATGAAAGCATAAATCATCAACACTTTAGAAACACACATAACACCAAGATTTTTATGTGGAAACCCTATTAGGGGAAAAACCATGGTGGAGGTGTGTCCACAAGATTATACCCTGTTAAAAGTATAAGGAATAAAAATGGGGAATGCACATGCATTCTGGCACACTGCTTAGAGCTCACTACTTAGTTACAACAAGGCTAACTACCCAAAAGAAGACACACTATCTTACAGAAAGATTTGGATTACATCCACGGGGATTTGAACTAATAAAATAGCATCTACTAATGCCTGATCACAGTTATGGTTAAGCACATGAACACTTGTTCACTCTTTTTCACTCTTCTTCACACTCTACTCTACCTTCAAATGATTTAGAACATTATTCATGTACACACACACTCGATATCCACTAGCATGCTTCAAATCGAATAAAAAATTTCTTATATATATCCGTAACAAGAAATTAAATCACTACATGTCGGCTTCAACAAAATAATAAAATGAATATAAACTATTGACCAAAAATCACTAACAATTATTAATGTGAATCAAACAAGGTCATTCACAACATAGTGAAGACCCAAAATAACATCTCCAGCATGAAAACACTCCAATTAATTACTCCTCGAAGATCCACAACAGACTACAATCACTTAGTTGGCCACAAACATGAAAAACATGAACATGCAAGAGAAAATCTTGGATCATGAGCACAATGGTCAATACAGACATGCGAAAAGATAGAGCATGATCTAGAAAAATCCACATGTTATAAACCAAGATCAAACATGCAAACCAAAAAACCATCCACATAAGAGAAAATAAAAAAAAGCAAAGATTTTGCAAAAAGATGTGCAAAATAATATTATTTAGGAATTCATAATTACATGAGATTATTTGCTTTATAAAAGAAAAGTATGCATAACCCTAATATTATCTTAAGCAACAAGATAGCTCAACAAGATAAGGATGAGAATTAATTAACCTAGGAATTAAAATATTACCTAAGTAAAGTTATGCAAGTGTAATAATTAATTAATTACACTAACACCCCCCCATAAGTGCAACTTAGGGAGACTAAAAAAGCATGCACATAAAACTAAGATGAATGCAAGAAAGCATGAATGGGTCTCAACAACAAAGCCTGATCAAGTACCCATGTTCAAATGCAATAATGAGGTAGAGAAGGAAAACCCAGTGGGACAAAAGCCCCCTACAATGAGATGACAGTTGTAAAGAAGCACTAGAAGAACACTATGGAGTAACATTGGAACTGCAATTTGACAAGCAAGGAAAGATATTTTATCTACAAGAAACCAAAGTGGAATCATAATAATGCGACAACAGACCCGATGCCACGGAACACTGGAAAACTCAAAAACTGGAACAACCCTGGAATCTGTAAAGCAACAGTAGATGAAATGATGAAAGAATTTGGAAACCATGTATTTCGATGCTTATGCCAAACTAAGACTAAAACTCTTCCATGGGAACAAGTACCATAAAGACTCTGGAACATTAACCATAAAAACATGGCCCTCAAACTAAGATGGATTTGAACCAATGCGGATCAATAACCATAGACTCCCAATCTGAAGTGTGAACAGATGTTAATATGATATGTGTCAAGCTAGAGCAAGATGTGGCCAAAAGAAACTAGGAAACCAAATATAACCCATATGAGTTGTTAATAAATCAAGATGGAGATCAAAGTGCATGCACACTCTAATCCGATTATTATGCAAGAAACCCCCCTAATGGAACTTTATCTCAGTTCATTTATTACAATACCCAATGATTGAAAAAGGAGATAATGTTGAAAACACATAAAAAAAATAGACCTCAGATCTATGTAGAGGTCTGAACCAGCTTTCCAACACCGTAAGAATGGCGAAAAAAGGATCACCGAGTCAAAAGATATGCCCTCCAAAGTAAAAAAACTTCATCTGAGTTCAAGGACCTGAAAAATAAACCTGGAGAAAAATCAGAATAATCTACCTTATCCACTAGATTGGCATCAGAATCAGCTTTCCAATGATATCTCGTTTGCAAAAAAAGGACACCGTACACAAAAGTTACGCCCAATTTTGTAAAAGTGCTCTAGAAAGGCCAATCTGGCCTACAAGCTGCCCTGGGGGCTAAAAAAAGTAATCCCCTAGTCTTGTGTGCAACTAGGGGCTAGTGTGATGGGGGCTGGGGTGGAGCTCTCGGTCATCAATATGATCGTCGATTATGCTAAGGGTCCAGTTGGGGGCTGGGCGCATAGCACCCGGTCCCCCATATGATCTCGGCCCTATGTAGCTGGCCCGTGGGGGCTATAAGCTTGTCAACGGAGTTTGGGCGGCTCCACTTGGTGGCCGCCCAGTGGCGGTAGACTTTTGAACTGAAGGGGCAGAAATCACTATGAAATTTTCAATTTTTAAATTTTTTTTTTCAATTCGCATGCCTCAGGAAGCGAGTTGGGGAGGCCGTACGGCCTCCCTGGCAAAAATATTTTTCCTTAGAATCAACTTTCTCCAAAATCGATGAAATGAAATGCATTCTTAGGGTTTTTGGCCACTACGAATGTGATGGTGACCTCCGTTTGTGCCCAAAATGCTCTGAAAAATTGGCTACCCCCAGAGCTTGCAAAAAATCTCTGAGCTTGAAATCTTGACAGATCTAGCAAATGATGACCAAAATCTACAAAATAAAAGCCAATCCTAAATTTTTCCAGCACTCTAAATCCAATGGTGAAGACCGATCTAATCCAAAATGTTGCATAGATGAGCTCAAGGCATGAAACCCTTGAGGAATCCCAAATGAACTCTGCAATGATTTTCACAAAAAAATGGAGAAGAGGCTACAAATCAAAGCTCTGATACCATGTTAGAATGAAATGCATTCTTAGGGTTTTTGGCCACTACAAATGTGATGGTGACCTCCGTTTGTGCCCAAAATGCTCTGAAAAATTGGCTACCCTCAGAGCTTGCAAAAAATCTCTGAGCTTGAAATCTTGATAGATCTAGCAAATGATGACCAAAATCTACAAAATAAAAGCCAATCCTAAATTTTTCCAACACTCTGAATCCAATGGTGAAGCCCGATCTAATCCAAAATGTTGCATAGATGAGCTCAAGGCATGAAACCCTTGAGGAATCCCAAATGAACTCTGCAATGATTTTCACAAAAAAATGGAGAAGAGGCTGCAAATCAAAGCTCTGATACCATGTTAGAAACCAAGATTAGACATGCAAACCAAAATACCTTCCATAGAAGAGAAAATTAGAAAAAGAAAAGCTTTCACAAAAAGATGTGCAAAATAATATTATTTAGGAATTCATAATTACATGAGATGATTTGCTTTATAAAAGAAAAGTATGCATAACCCTAATCTTATCTTGAGCAACAAGATAACTCAACAAGATAAGGACAAGAATTAATTAACCTAGGAATTAAAATATTACCTAAGTAAAGTTATGCAAGTGTAATAATTAATTAATTACACTAACACCACAAACAACTTGAATCACTAGAGAAGCATCCACAACAATTGAACTAACTGGAATCACATAATCTTCATTCGGGAACACAAGCTAAAGTAACAGAAAAAATATCAAAATACAAATCTTCATAACTCGACCAAATCTTGACATGGATCTCTGAAACTCAACATGGATAAACTAGATATATTAAAAAAGAAATCCTTTAGTCTACAATCTCTTATCATCAACGTACTGAACTCACCAACAAACTGAACTTTACTTCACCATAGACAACTTACAACTCATTTAATTACAATTTTCTCAATATCCTTGACATATATAGCTTCTAATTCATTAATGCTAATAGTGTTGAAATCAATGAAAACCACATATCAACAACACAACCACAACATCCAACAATCTCCCCCTTTGGCATTGATGGCAACACATGATGTGAAAAAAACCATGAATGCAACTACACTTACTCTCCTTAGGTTTTGATTCTTCTCACCTCAACTCATCTACATAACTCTTCTCCCCACAAGGTTCTTCTCCTTCAGAAATTTTTTCACTCTTCTCCCCCTTTGACATCAATGACAAAGATATCTAAGCTCTCAACCACATATCTGAACATCTAAACATCTAAACATCTAACTACTCCCCCTGAGTAGCAACCACCACAACATCAATTTGGATCAAGATATGACTATGAAAAACACAGAATGATGCAAAGCAATGCATCTTAGTTATGATTAGGAGGGGTAATCACCCCTAAATTCCCTATAAGACACTCAAAAGTATCCTTAGGCAATGGATTGGTAAAGATGTCTGCAATCTGCTCCTTAGTAGGCACATACTCCAATCTAACTTCCTTTTCACTCACCTTCTCTTTCAAAAAGTGAAACTTGATAGATATATGCTTGGTCTTGGAATGCAGCACCGGATTCTTGGAAATGTTAATGGAACTTGAATTATCATAGAATATAGCTATAGGCTCATTATACACAACTTTGATATCCTTCAACATTTCTTTTATCCATAATACTTGAGTACAATTGTTAGTAGCAACAATGTATTCGGCCTCTGCAGTAGATAAAGAAATGACATTATGCTTTTTACTTAACCATGAAATCAACTTCTTTCCCAAGAAAAATGCACCACCACTAGTACTTTTCTTCCTATGATTCACATCTCCTGCCCAATTAGCATCAGTAAAGTCACTCAAAGTAAGATCATTAAAGTAAGACTAAGCCAAATCTCACAACACCACCATCATACTTTTCCAAGCTCACAAACTTACTATTATCTCCTGTCATATGATGTGAACATCCACTATCAATTACCCATTCATGTTTCTCTTCAACTCAAGCAGGTAGGGATTTCTTCACATTTGTACAACTAGAAAATTCAGTAGACATAGGATTATTTTCCTTGATAGCAATAAATACCCATTTTTCCTCACTTCCATTTCCTTTATCAAATTCATCATCTATCACTCCTTCATCAGCAGCATAATAGCACTTCTTTTGAAATTTAGGCTTTTTATGTCTTGATTTAGAAGCTCTTTCTAGACACCTTGATGCAAAATGACCTATCTTATTGCAAAAAAAACATTTTAGAGGAAACTTTCCTTCATACTTACCTTTTCCTCTCAGTACTCTTTTGACAATAAGTGCTTCCAGCTCTTCTAGCTCTCTTTTTTCTTCTTCAATCTATCTTATTTCTTCATCATACTTGAATGTTTTTCTTGATGAACTTTCACCCAGATCATATATTTGTTTATCTCTTCCAAAAGTAGTAGCCTTGAATGCAGATTCTACCTTAGGAAGGGCATCACCAAATTCACTCAACTCAAAAGTAGTAAGCTTACCTATCAACATGTCTCTTGTTACATTTGTTACAGTCTGAAGCTCTTCAATAGCACTAGCTTTGATATTGTAAGAAGTAGGAAAAGATCTAAGCACTTTAGCAATAATCTCTTATTCGTCCAATTGTCCACCAGCACATCTAATTCCACACACAAGTTCATTCACTCTTTGCATGAAAGTAGTAATGTTCTCATCATCACCCATTCTCAACATTTCATATTTCCCTTTTAGACTCTACAACTTAGCAATATTCACATTAGCATCACCTTCATACAAATTTTCTAACTTTTTCCAGATCTCATAAGCAATTTTCAGATCCATCACATTTGTCATCTCAATATCAGTAAAAGCACTCAACAATGCCTCCTTAGCCCTGATATTATTCTCAACATCCCTAATCTCACCAATAGTAGTAGGACCATTCTATGGAATAACATACCTGTTACTTGTAATACTCCAGTAGGGTTCACTAATTCATCTCAAATGGCACTCCATTTGAGTATTCCACAAAGAATAATTTGTTCCATCAAATCTTGGACTATCCTTCCTATAAGTTGCCATCGTAGATCACCTCAAGTTGTTAAACTTCTTCCAAGGAACCTGCTCTAATACCAATTGTTGGAAACACAAGGGTAGACAACTAAGAGGGGGGTGAATCAGTTGTCACAAAAATTAAAAACTTATTAACTTTATTTACCTTATTCTAGATCTAATTATTAAGCATAAATCGTCAACACATCAAAAACACACATAACACCAATATTTTTTACATGGAAACCCTATTAGGGGAAAAACCATGGTGGAGGTTAGTCCACAAGATTATACCCTATTAAAATTATAAGGAATAAAAATGGGGAATGCACATGAATTTAGGCACACTCCCTAGAGCTCACTGCTCAATTACAACAAGGCTAACCACCCAAAAGAAGACACACTATCTTACAGAAATATTTGGATTATATCCGTAGGGATTTGAACTGATAAAATAGCATCTGCTAATGCCTGATCATAGTTCTGATTAAGCACATGAACACTTCTTCACTCTTCTTCACACTCTGCTCTACCTTCGAATGATTTAGAACATTATTCATGCACGCACACACTTGGAATCCACTACCATACTTCAAATCGAATAAACAATCACTTATATATATCCGCAACAAGAAATTACATTGCTACATGTTGGCTTCAACAAAATAATAAAATGAATATAAATTGTCGGCCAAAAATCACTAACAATTATTAATGTGAATCAACCAAGGTTAGTCACAACATAGTGAAGAATCAAAACAATATCTCCAACATGAAAACACTCTAATTAATTACTCCTCAAAGATCCACAACACGATACAATTACTTAGTCAACCATAGACATGAAAAACATGAACATGCAAGAGAAAATCTCATATTGTGAGAACAACGATCAATGCGGATGTGGAAAAAAGATAGAGATGATCTAGAAACATCCAAAAATAACTTGAAGCACTAGAGAAGTATCCACAACAAATTAACTAACTGGAATCACATAATCTTCATTCAGGAACACAAGTTGAAGTAACAAAAAAACTGTCAAAATACAAATCTTCATAACTCGACCAAATGTTCATGCGGATCTCTAAAACTCAACATGGATAAACTAAATATACTCAAAAAGAAACCCTTTAGTCCAAAAGCTCTGATCATCAATGTACTAAACTCGTCAACAAACTAAACTTTACTTCACCACACACAACCTGCAACTCATTTCATTACAATTTTCTCAATATCCTTGACATATATAGCTTCTAATGCATTAATGCTAATAGTGTTGACATCAATGACAACCACATATCAGCAACACAACCACAACATCCAACAGTGTTGTCACCTAAACTGACTAATCCTTCATTACTTTTCATAATTTGGATGAATTTTCTCTTGTCACCAGTCATATGCTTAGAGGGACACTATCTATTACCCACATATTTTTCTTTTTTGTATGAAGTGTCATTTTTCCAATCATTTTTTGAGTGGGCATCTATTCTTTTTCTTTCCACACCTTTTTGTATTTATTCTCTACCTCTTCTTCCTTCCTTTTAGGAACTCTAGACTCTTTGTTCACTATAGGAGGTGTGTTTTTCTTTTTCTCATTCTATATATTTGGTCTTATAATTTTTTTTCTACAATTCTTATCTATATGACCACAATTGTTACAATTGTAACACATTACATTCATATCTACTAAAGGAACAAATCGATTAGTTCTTAAGAAATTTGTACTCCTTTTAGGAACAACTCTATAATCTCTAGCCCTATGAACAAATTTATTACAAGTATAATAGTACCCATAGAAGTATGAAGAGTACTTGGTCATAGTTGACTAAGATGAGGGAGTCTTCTTTTTCTTGGCTTCTTCAAATATCTCACCCTTGTGATTCCTTTAGCATCAGTTTTTCTTATTTTCTAACTCTTATTCTAATGATAAGGAAATGATTGAATGTCCTTATCTGTAGCAAGCTTCTTTTCTTCCTCAACATTCTTCATCTCAACTATTCTCTTCTCATCTCTAGAGGTATTCTCCTTGAAAGCTTTCTCACCATCTATACCATACTTTTCTTCTATGCTAAATCTCTCATAAAGTTTTGTAGTATTGGAAAAAGTACTCTTCCCTTTCTCTAAACCCAAACCAAATTTCTCTTTCTTTGAAGGATTTTGTGTGTTTATTAACTCATCAAGAATATTCGATCCTCCTTTTAACTTCAAGCCTTTTTCTAAATGTTCTCTATCCTTTTCCAAATCTTTTATTGTGGCAACTATTTCTACCTCTAGCTTCGTGAATTTTTCAACTTTGAACTAAAGTAACTTAGACTTGAAAAATTATTCAATTCTCTTGGCTTCCTGTACTTGTATCTTCAAGCTCACCACCATCTTATTAGATTCTTCAAGATTTTTTGTTATCTTTTCAATCTCCTTTTGTGTAAGCTTCTCTTGATTCTTATTCTCCTTTCTTAGATTATCAATATCCTCTCTTAGGTTATCAGTCTCTTCTAAGGCACAAACATGCTCTCCTTCAAATTCAACTTCTCCTTCTTCTTCACCTTCTTCACCAAGACCATCAACCTTTCCATCCTTATGATCTTCAAAAACATTTTCCATGAAAATATTTTTTTTTCTTCCATCAAAAAGGCATAATCTTGTTCATGATATGAACTATCACTAGCATCAGATTTATTACTCTCCTCTTGAACATACATACCCTTCTTCATAAAACCTTTCTTCTTATGGAATTAGGGTTTCTTCTTTTTACTATATACTACTTGTTCAACATTATCCTTCTTATTGTAAGGAAATTTAGCAGCAAAATGAACTACTTTACCATAGTTAAAACACTTGAAGGGTAACTTACCTCTATACTTTCCAAAGCCTCTTGTTAATCTTCTAATAAAGTTTGATTCTTCCTCATCAGTCTCTTCATGTTTAAATGTGGAGGATTCTTCCTTATCCTTCCTGGAGACTTCAAACTTCTCCTTGTCAGCAACATTAAGAGAATATTCTCTTTTGGATGACTTTGCATTTCCCATTCTCATTTCAAATGCGGTGAATATGCCATGCATTTCATCAAGAGTAAGTTCATCTAGTTCTCTTGCTTCCTCTATTGCAAATATATTGGAGTCATACTTGGGTGGAATAGACCTTAAAACCTTTTGAACAATTATTGTGTCTTTCATTTCTTCTCTGAACTGTCTGATCGAGTTTACTATTTCATCAACCTTCAGAAGATAATCCACAATCTTTTCTTCTTCACTCAACCTCAAACCTTCAAACTTGGCTATGATAATTTGTAGCTTTTCCAACTTTACTTTATCATCTCATTCTTAGATGTCTTTCACATTATTCCAAACATCATGTGCAGTATTTAAGTGCATCACTTTGACAAACACTAAGCTAGACAAACTATAGAGAATAGCATGCTTTTCCTTTGCATTGTTCTCATAGTATTTATTTCCCAAAACATTAGTAGGAGAAGTAGTTGAAGGTGTATATCCATTCTTAATAGACATCAACACATCAAACCCTAAGGATTCAAAATATTTCTCCATAACAATGCTCTAGAAAGCATAATCTTACTCATCAAACTGAAGTGCCTTGTTTGTAGTTGAACCCTCTTGACTAGCCATTGTATTCACTTGTCTAAGATATACTCGAGCTAATTAAGCTTCTCCTAGGGAACCTAGCTCTAATACCAATTGTTGAAACACAAGAATATATTGAGAGGGGGGTGAATTAGTATATCATTAAAAATTTGGCCCTTAGTACATTATGTAGATAGATTAACCAAGTAGAGAAATAAGCACACATACACAATTCCAAATAACATAAGATATATGTGGAAAACCCAAGATGGGAAAACCACAGTGAGAATAGCTACTAGGATCTACTATTATAATTCAACCTCACAAAGAATATATTTTGAGTACAATTTTTAAGGGAAACAACCCTAAGGAGACACCAATTCCTTGGTTTTAGGATCACCCACTCCAAAGAAGCACCAACTCCCTACACTGAACACCTACTTAGTTATCTGATGGAACCCACCAACCATATTTACAATAAAAAAAATTACAATTTGTTCTATTGAACATAGTTCAATGTTGCAATCCTATTTATAACTACTCAATTCTTTGGTGTTGTCTCTGTAACATAATTATCTACCCAAAATGTCTCTTTATTCTATAACTCTCATTGTTTTGCAACTTGAATGTTCAACCTCACAAATATCTCTAATTTTTGTTTGGGTTCTACTGAGTCACACACACACCTCTCTGCACCTTTTCATTTTTCTATTAGTGCATTCATTGTCTTCCTCAAGAGATCACACTTACACTCTGCTACATTTTTCTTTTTCTGGTAATGCATTTTTTTCCACCTCAAGAGTAGATGTAGTCATGATAGGAGGGTTCCAAAAGACAGCCTGGATCATGCAACACTAAGTCAACGTAACAAAAATAACACAAGAAATTGATATGCAAACATGAAACTTTAACAAATTTATAATCTAACATGCAATACATGGCTCATGGATGAATATCCAAGGCTCACAGACCTACCATAAGGCCATTCCAAAATACAACTGGCCAATAGGCCTTATTACATGCCCCCGAAGGGATTGTGTGAAAAATTTAATGAACTTGAATCTCACTTCTAAGCTACTAACTGATCATTGAATCTACAATAAATCATAATGCTTATAAATATGCTTCTAAAGATCCAAAAAAGGTCCACATCAGCCACAAGGGTCTATAACTCGATGAATGATCATGTATGAATGTTTTCCTTAAAATATGTAAAGGAACTCCACACAAAAAGAAAAAACTTGTGAATCTCTTGGATAGGTCCTAATGAACCCAAGATAATTGTATGATGTCCCATTAAGCTTCACATGATCTAGAATAGGTCTCCACTAAGGAATCTAGACCAAGTTAGCCCAAAATGCTATGACTGCTAAACATAGTGAAAATTTGAGAGTAATATCTTTCGATAGACAAATGAAAATGATATGAAATATGGATATGTGATATATGTCAATGTGTAGATGCAATATGTTTCTCTAAGAGCTAGTAAATGAAAATATCATAGAGTGAAAAATAAAATATTGAAACTACTTCTTAATGCAATGGAAAAAAATAACTATTTTTGATTGACATGGGATTGCCTTACAACCAAGGATTTTCCTGCATCAAACACTTGAGGTTGGAAGAAAAGTTAGTCCCTCACTTTCTAGGACTAAGAGGAAGACCAAGATGGTCCACCTCAGCTTGAGAAATCCATGATGAATCCTCCACTAGTTTTCCTTTCCACTTCATAAGATATTCTTTGTACCATCCTTCATGAAACTCATAGATGTCTGCAATAGTGAAAATAGGTGATATACCTAATGTCTCTGGTAACTCTACTTCATATTCAATTCTACAATCAAACTTCATCATCTTCAACTTATTGTATGTACCAACTAGAAATCTCTTCTTTCTCAGATATATCATCACTTCATCTCTAATAGAAAATTTCTTATGTCTCTAGTGCTCATCTTCCTTCTCTTTATATTTAATTTTCATGTCCTCCAAATGATTCTAGACCTAATTATGTAATGTCTCCATGAAATATGCAAATTCTTCTACCTCTACACTAACTTTAGTCTCCATACTGATGTCTCTTAACTCTGAAACTCCTCTAAGATGTGTTTCAGTAATAATCTAAAATGGTGTCTTCCCTGTACTCTAGTTCACTAAATTATTGTATACAAACTCTTCCTATGGTAAAAACATATACCAATTTCCTACCTTATATCCAACCAAACATCTTAACAAGTTACCTAAACTTCTATTTACTAGCTATGTTGTTTATCTGTCTATGGGTGATAGGTTGAACTGAACTTCAAAGTTGTCTTCATCTTCTTCCACAATGTCTTCCAAAAGTATCCAATGAACTTTATGTCTCTGTCTAAAACTACACTCTTACACAATCCATGCAATCTCACAAGCTCTTTGAAAAATAAGTAAGTAATATGCATAGCATCAATAGTCTTCTTACAAGGAATAAAATGTGCCATTTTAGAAAATATGTTCACTACTACCATTATTGAATCATATCCTCTTTGTATTCTTGGAAATCCTAATACGAAATCCATCCATATATATTTGCAAGGTCTCTCTGGTACTATCAAAAGTTTATACAATCTAGTATTCTAACTACTCCCTTTTGCAACTTGACAAATCCTGCAACTTTGAAAAACTTAATTACATCCTTATATATCTATGGCCAAAAATAATGTTCACTCACCAAAGCTGCTCTCTAATATACTCCAAAATGTCTTTCTAAACCTCCACTATGTTTCTCTTTGATCAAGTTCTCCCTCATTGAACTCCTTGGTATACACATCTAATTTCCTTTGAACAACATACCCTCTTCAATTAAATAATCAAACCAATGGCTTCAGTCTATAACTATCGATTCCTTACATGTTCTCCAATATTCACAAAAATTTGTCATTTTCATACATATGCTCCAATTCCTTAAATCCTAATACTTCCACTCTCATCTCTATCAACAAATTCCTTCTTCTACTCAATGCATCCACAACTTTGTTTGACTTACCACCCCCATGCTTCAACAAAAATGTATAACTCTACAAGAATTCAACCCATCTCATATGTCTTTGATTCAACTTTCCTTGATTGTTCAAATACTACAAAGCTTGATGATCCATATACAACACAAACTCCTTATGTAACAAATTTTGTCTCCATGTCTTCAAAGCTTGAATAATGGCATAAAATTCCTGGTCATAAACTAAATATCTTCTTTTGGCATCATTCAAATTCTCACTGAAATAAGATATAGGTCTTCCTTCTTGACTTAATATTGCTCTAATTTCATTTCCACTTGCATCACAATCCACTTGAAATACTATGTTAAAATCTGGCAATGCTAACATTGGCTGCTTTGTCACCTTTTTCTTCAACAATTCAAAACTTCTTTGTGCTCCAAATGTCCACTTGAAATCCTTCTTGTCTCCTCTCATTGTCTCTATCATAGGGTTACAAATTCTACTAAAACCTTTGATAAAATTTTAGTAGAAACTAGGCAATCCATGGAATGATCTTACTTCTCCAATGTTTATTGGTTTATTCCAATATATAATTTCTTTCACTTTCTCATGGTCCATCTTCAATCCTTCAAAAAAAAAATCCCAAATATATAACTTTGTATTTATTAAACTACACTGCTTAACATTAATCAAAAACTTCTCTTCTCTCAACTTCTATAATACTTGTTGGATGTGCCAAAAATGCTCTTCTCTAGTCTTACTAAAAATTAGAATATCATCCAAATAAACAATGACAAACTTACCCAAGAATTTCTTCAATACCTCATTCATCAACCTCATGAAAGTTCTCAGTGCATTGGTCAATCCAAAATGCATTACTAACCACTCATACAATCCTTCATTAGTCTTAAATGTATTCTTCCATTCATCTCCTCTGATTCTAATCTGATGATATCCACTCTTTAGGTCAATCTTTGTGAAATAATTTGCTCCACTCAAATAGTCCATAATGCCAACCATCCTTGGAAATGGAAATATATACTTGATAGTGATTCTATTAGTTTCTTTTGAATCTATACAAATTCTCCACTCCTCAACTTTTTTTAGTGCAAGTGCAACAAGTACCACACATGGGCTCAAACTTTCTCTGATCAATCCTTTCCTTAACAACTTTTATAATTGTCAGTTCAACTCTACATTATCTGTAGATGTCATTATATGTGTTTCCTTGTTTGGAAAACTTTCTCCCAGTATAAGATCTATATGATTACTAATACTCTGGATTGGGGGTAATCCCTCTGGTACATTCTCTAACATGATATCTTCATACTTTGTAAGAAGTTTTTCTACTTCTTTACTCTTTGTGTTAGGGTTCTCTACCTCTAGTTTACCACCTATCCTTGGAATTAATGCAAAACACATGTTCTCATGCCTTAATCCATCCATAAATTTTCTTCCATCTACCAAACATATTATGGTAGTTCCACAAACCTCAGTCTTTTCCTCTTCTTCCAAAGGTATCAACTTGATTCTCTTTCCATTTGATGCTACAGTGTAAGTATTCCTTCTTCCATCATGAATTGATTTCTTATCATATTTCCATGGTATTCCTAATAGTAAATGGCATGCATCTAGAGGTATAATATCACACAATACTTCATCCCTATATGATACAATATGAAATTTCACCAAAAATTCTTCATTCACCAATATCTTATGATCATCTTGAATCCATGCTATCCTATAAGGGTTTGGATGTTTCAATCTCTCCAAATTCAAATTGGTTACCATCTCCTCTAAAACTATATTATCATTTCTACCACCATCAATGATAAATTTATATACCTTTCCTCTGGACTTACATCTGGTTCTAGGTTAAGTGTAGTATCATGGGGGTCCAAGCTAGGACCTTAAGTGGCAATGAAATTCAGAAAAATAGAGTTAGGAAACTTGACATAAAAATTTGAATGAGTTATTAACATAATTTGAAAAATATGTAACAACCAAATTTGTAGAAAATTGAATTGAGTTTCTAAGATACTATTCCTTTTTTGGAAAAAAGTAAATCTATTTGGTAAAAAATTGAAATTTCAATTCATTAGTACTAAATTTTCAAGAAAAAATGAAAAGTAGGTGTATGTCTGACCAACCTAAGTACAAGAAAAAAATAATATATTTATTTGAAACTTTCAATATAAGTAGAGGACACATGCCCAGATGTGCCACATTTTTTTTTGTAATTTTTTTCCAAGTAAATAATTAGTTATGATTTTTTTATTAAAACTTTTTAAAAATATTAAAACTTGTTTGTCTGACCACCATAACATGGTAAAAAAATTATGAAATTCATTTTTCCTATTTTTATCCTATAGTATGGGAAGCATAGAATGTGTTTCTCTTTTGGATTAAAAAATGTGAAATCATTTAAGAATTATAGATGTTTTTCAATCAGCCTATCAATCAGGACTTTAGTTAGAATGTATGTATAAAATAAATAATAAATATCTATTTAATTCCAAATAAGGCATATTTTATATTTCTAGAAAGCTGACAAATTTCTCAATAAACCCTTTTTGTTTCATCAAATTCAGATAAAAAAAAAGTTGTAGCCACTTTTTAGTCATATCACCACTTTTTGGATCCCCATGATCCTACATTCATCCTCTGAATAGAATTTTCCTTTGTGTTGGTTCCTCAATTACTTTTTCATGCATCAAAGCTCTCCTCATCACCAATGATTCACCTTTCTTAGGTTTCCCAACTGAATTAGGGGATCCAATAGGTTCTTCATCCATATAAGTTACTCTTCTTGTATGCTCAGGTTTCCTTTTGGTAATTATTTAATGACACTCAAATGCTCTATGTCTTGCATCCCCATACTTGAAACATGTTCCTCTAATTTGCCTCCTCTTAGATCTTCCTTCATCTCTCTGGTATCCTTCAGTACGGTAAGAATTATGACCTCCTCTATGACTATGGTATAAATTTATATCTTCTCTACCTCTGCGATATGAATTAGCATCATTTTCTTCACTTTGGTAGGGATTCACATATTTTTTTGATCTACATATGGTCTTCTTTCTCTGAATTGGGATACACTCTTCTAGAATCTTCCTCTTGTACTTCTCTATCTTTGTTCAAATTTCTTGTTAAGCTTCTCTTCAACTTTTAATGCAAACTAATATGCTTCCTCAACTCATGTCATCTTTTCTAGGCTTAATTCTTCTTGAATATTTGTTCTTGGTCCATTGATAAATATTGCAACCTTT
Source organism: Sequoia sempervirens (assembly GCA_007258455.2). Taxonomy (NCBI): domain Eukaryota; kingdom Viridiplantae; phylum Streptophyta; class Pinopsida; order Cupressales; family Cupressaceae; genus Sequoia; species Sequoia sempervirens. The sequence continues at coordinate 722,876,932 of VDFB02270651.1, forward strand.
TCTTTGATTGTTTCACTATGATTGGTTCTAATTATCATCTTGTATAATTCATCAGTATACTCCACATATCTTTCTTTTTGTCTTAGCTTTTGCAATCTCTTCAGCAATTCAAGTTCATATTCAATTGGTATGAATTGATTTTTCAACTTTATCACCATTCTATGCCATTTTATGATTTTCTCTTTGCCTCTTCTATTTCGGTCCAATTGAAATTCTTTCCTCCATAATGTAGCATGGCCTTTCAATTTAGCTTTCACAAATATAACTCTTTCAAGATCTTCAATTTCTTCATATTCAAAGTATTCTTAGAATTTCATTGATCGAATCAATCAATTCTTTAGGATTCAAATTTCTCACATAATTTTAAATTTCAACTCCATTTCTTTTCTCAATATTTGAGATTGCTTTCAATACCTTGATCTGATCTGATTCTTGGGTGATCCCACAATATTGGTTTACAATTTTTTGCCAAACTAGACACTTAACTAATTTTTTCTAACTAAATCTTCACTTTCGGACACCTATAGTGGCTAAACTGTGTGGAATTTGAAGATGATGCAAACTAGTGATTTATGACATTTTGTCTATAGATTCTTAATATATTTTTTTCAAATTTTCTGAAATCAGATTGCACTTCTTTTTCCATCCCCTTCGAAAATTAGTTTTTTTCAATAAACACCATTTTTAAGGAGTGACGCTGACCGTATAATGCATAATTTTTTTTCCATGAAGATAATTTTTTTTTTTGAATTTAGATTTGTAACTATGATATCTAGTGCTTCCAATTGGTTTCATATTGTTTTATTGAACATTTTTTCCTTAATCAAGTTTCAAAGTCAAATCAATTACAATTCAAACATAGGTGGACTGTATAACACAACTTTTTTTGTTGGATCAAAGACTTAAATATCTAGTGCACTCATATTTTTATTTATTTTTTATAATCTTCTATTTTTCCATGTGTAAAATAGAGAGCTTGATTTTCAGTGAAAAACCTACATTCACAAGAAATAAAAAATAAATATAATAATAAAATTAAATTTAATTAAAATTATACTTTTTTGGAAGCTTATAATAAGGACTACATACAAAAAATAAATTTTAAATGAATTCATTTGATCCCCCAAAAGCTAAATCAAAAGTGGTTTTTTATCAGCATTTTGATAGGTGTAAAGGAGACTCTATTATAGGTATGGTTTAAAACTAGTGGGGTTCTATCCAAGGGGGCTTGGTATAAGGTAGTTTGATCAAACCCTCTTCAATTGGAATCCTTTAAATGGAACTTTTCAAGGCTTAAATCATTACATTTTCTAAAAATATGTGATTTCAACAAAAATCAAGATCTCCCAAAAAGTGTAAACCACTATTGTGGCAGCACCCTGTTCTTCTTCGCCTAGGGCATATTCAAGTTTATTCACAACATGTTCTGCTTCATCATCACTATCATCATTCTTCCTAGGGTTTTTTCCTTTCCTTTGGTCTTCATCAAAATCATCGATAGTTGGATTCACATATCACACATCATTTCCAACATTTCATTCATTCTTCTAGATATATTCACCATAGCAAGCACTCTCCTTGGTGGCATATCTCCCCTCAAATTTGGTGCAACTCACTTAATTCTATGATATAGCTACAAAGGTTTGAACTACCTAATAGTCTGTGATCAATTGAAAACAACTATAGTCTACCTCAGGTTGGTGATTTTTTCACCTCAAGCAATACCTTTAGGAATCAAAAACTTTATTTGATACCACTTAGTGTAGTCATGGTAGGAGGGTTCTAGAAGGAACAACTGAATTGTGGAGCAATGAGTCAACACAACAAAAATAACATAAGAAACTAATATGTGAACATGAAAATTTATTGAATTGATAATCTCACATGCAATATGCGCCTCATGGGTGAATATACAAGGCTCACAAGCCTACCACAAGGGTATTCCACAATACAATTGGCCAATAGGCCTTATTACATGCCCTTAAAGGGATTGTACAAAATTGTAATGAATTGGAATCTTACTTCTAAACTAGTAACTAATCACTTACTCTTCAATGAATCACAATGCTTATAAATATGCTTCTCAAGCTCCAACAAAGGTTCGCATCGGCCATAAGGGTCTATAACCTGATGAATGATCATGTATGAATTTCAACCTCAAAATATGTAAAGATAACTCCATGTGAAAAGAAATAACTTTCAAATATCATGGATAGGTCCCAATGAACCCAAGATTCTTGTACGATGTTCCATTAAGCTTCAGATGATCTAGAATAGGTTTGCACTAAGGAATATGGACCAAGTCAACCCCAAATGCTCTAATTGGAAAAACACAATGAAATTATAAGACTAATAACTTTTCATACACAAATGCAAATGATGTGAAATCTAGATATGTGATAGATGTCGATATGCAGATGCAATATCCTACTCCACAAGCTAAGTAATGAAACTATGATAAAATACAAAATGAAATACTAAAATTTCTTCTAAATGTAATGCAAGAAAATAACCTTCTTTAGTTGACATAGGATTTCTTTACAACCAAGGATGCTCCTGCATCAAGAGCTCACACATACACTCTACTACACTTTTCTTTTTCAGTTAGTGCATTCTTTTTCGACCTCAAGAGCTCACTCTACCTACCTCATATATTCACACTTAGCCTAATTTAGATTGTCTATCTTCTCATGAATTAGTCGGCAAGGAATCCATTCACTGAGCCACAAGCCACCTATTATGATTCATTGAATTTGAAAAACATGAAAACCTATAAATCCCTAAACCTAATATGCGTTTAATGACATACCCTTGTAAACTCGATCTAATTCTATTCTTGATCTCTTTTGCAATCTACCACTGCTCCACAAGTCATATCGTAAATCAACCGGTTGTAGAAGTAGGTAAACCAATTAAATTCATGCAATATGTCAACTACCAAACCAAACTAGTGTTCATTCTATCATAGCCATTAAGGATCTTTAACTTTGAATTTGGTCTCTCAATCTTAGATCTTCACACCATGATCTATCAATCTTCCTTTATCCTTGTCATCTTTAAAACAAAAACGTTAGATGATTTCCTTTCAACTAGCACCATTGATCTCTAGCTTTTTTTTTCTAACCATCACACACACTTAACCCACCACATTTTTAGTTAGGGCATCAAAATCAATTTATGCGTTGAGAAGTATACTTGCAATCACTATTCCATCCCCATCCATTGGTCTCTGTCATTGGATCCTCATTGCAATTTCTTTTTCTAGTACAACTTTATTTGCATGGAAAGAGAGGAAATAATTATATGCAGGATTAATGTGATGCAATAGAAAGCTTCCACCTATCTTATAGAACAATTTCCCTCCTTAACACTCAATCGCACATTTGAGAGGGGACCTACCAAAATCTTTATTGCTACCCTTGAGTGTATCGTTGAAAGCTTCATGTCTTGAAGGGGTACAAATGTGATCTGAACACTCCTCACAATTAAATCTCATTTCACCATTTGTCCCTACTTATGTCATCCTCCACTATCCTTCTTCCCATCAAGTATCATAGATATGAGTTGAGTGGTTAAATACAAAAACACAATGAACTGAACTCTTGTGATGTAATGTTAGTAGTTGATCTTTGAGGACCTCTGCATAGACCACAGATTAATTTCAATCACACATTGTATATTGTATAACTCCCATTTTCTTCACAACAGTGATGTGAAGCAATTAAGCGATGGTTGTTAGATCTTCTCTATCAGTTCTATGCCATTGATTTGTCTCCATCATGTATTTCTCAAAGCGTATTTCAAGGTAAGCTTCAAAATATGATGTAAAGAACATGAGCAATAGTTAACCAATCTCCATGCTCCAATCTCCACCGTTGAACTTCATCATCACATATTGTGCAAACACTAGGATGTGGTAATACAAAAAGAATGATGTGAAGGATTACTGTGATGCATACACTCAACCAACTCATAGTGCTAGTAAAAGGGGTATGGTCATCCCGACAACACTAACAGATTAAGTGATGACTCAAATGACTTGATACTATCTATATCTAGTCAACCAGTAAATAGAAACCCTATTCATCACCATCACTACAATAGTTATGGTTTATCTACAAAACCTTATTTTGACCAAAGAACATAAATAAGTCATTTTGAGGACATTCTACATCCTCTAAATTCACAATTCACACCTCTGAGAAGCTCTTGAAAAACCCATATCAAAATTTTTCTTACCTCTGACATCTAGAAGTAACCTTTGCAATATCATGAAAAAAAATCTTGATAACTTTGCATCTTTTTTAGCAACATTGCAGCTTTGTAAAACATGCTCTTCTCTCCATCATATTGCACCAACTCTTCAAAAACCCAATCCTCTAATCTCAGTAACATATAGACCTTCATTGATCTAACTTTTGACATCAATGACAACATTATGCCAACATACACATGTATGCACTATAAAAAAAATATTCCATACTACAAAGAATGACTTATTTCTCTATATAAGAATGTACATATAAAATATCATCACCACAATACTTTTTGACACAATGGCTATGGCTAAGTGAAAATGGTAGAGAAATGGTTATTTTATAGAAAATGATAGGAATTCTCTTCCTTATGGTCATCATGGCTACAATAGGTAGGTTCCTCATCATCATAGACCCACTAAGAATCCAATTTGGTAGCATGCATGTTGAAGGATGTATGTTGTTAAGCATAGATTTGCAAGAGCTACTTGGGTTGTTTTTCACTCACATAGATGTTTGAATAGATAAAAATAAGAGAATTTTGATATATGTGATGATGATAGATCTTGATATTTGCAAAGGGAAGGTTTACAAAGAAGGAAATATGAAACAAATTCAAGGTTTTTGAATCAAATTGATAAAGAAAATGAAGTAGATCTAAGATCTAACAAAAATGAAAAAGAATTAGGGACTAGGGTTCCAGAAAAATCTAATAATTTTCTTAAAAATAGATGTCATACAAGTAAAGCAACAAACCATACATGGGTTCTCTTCAATCTAAAATATCATCAAATACATTTGAAGAATGCTAAGAATTCACTAGGTCATAGGGGTAAGAAGCATGAAGATAGAGAAAATGGCATGCATGAGAAACATGTTGGTCAAGATAAGAATCAAGACCAAAATAAAAGGTAATTAGAGCGGTGAAAAAATCAATATTTTCAAAATGGGAAACCTTCAATTGAGCCAAAATCACAATCACAAGTTGCTACTAAGCAAAAGATTAGAAAAAAAAATTGATTAGGTAGTGGTTTCAAATTTTATACACCAAAGAAAGGGAAAAAAGAGGCCCAACAAGAAAAGAGCAAGCAATATTAAGAAGCCAGCATTGCAATGGAAGCATAAAGAGACAGTACAATGTGAAGTCCCTCTACAAAAATATTCAAATCAACAACTCTAGACAAATGAAAGTGGATCACAACAAAAGGGAATTGTCCATATCACAACTCCTGAAGATCTGCTACAAGCTCAAATTCATGACCTTCATCAACGAGCCTTAATCTGTAAGTTTTGGAACCTTACTTTAGATATAGAGTTATGGAAGGATTTATTATTTGAAGAATGGGAAGGGGTTTCAAAAGTATTTTATTTGGATCAAAAAAAGGGAATTTTTTTTCTACCCTTTGATACAAAGATCCAAAGAGATGTTATTTACAAAGTAAAGTCTTTGGTTTTTGAAGACTCTGGTTTTTGCATTCAACCATGGGCACCAAAATTTAAGCCAAAAAAAATTAAGGCTAGATTTTTTACATCTCAGGTCCAATTGCATTCCCTAGCCCTGGAATATATAGAACTCAAGCTAATAGAAATTAGGGAAAATCATGTAGGGATTTTTCTCAAACATGATATGGATTTCTTTAGAAACCTGTCAAAGCCTATTAGGGTGTATATATTACTAGATTCCATAAAAACCTTTCCAAGCTAGATACATATAAATTCTATGTTTAGTAAGTGGGTTTAGGAAATTGTTGTAGAAAACCCACATAATGTATGTAGTATATGTCAATCCATGGATTACACTAAAGTAGTGTGTCAAGTTCTTGAGGGATTTAAAGGGAAAGTAGATCTAGTGCATCCATCACCCATGTATATGAAAATGAAATCTATATTATTTTTCATCAATAATGTAACTGGATCTTGCATTTCTACTAAAGCCAAAATAGTAGATCATGATCATGAAGGATTTAAAGGGCAAGCAGATTTAGGGCAGCCAACATCTGTGAAAGCTAGATAGTTTTCTATTGATAATGTAAATGGATCTTTCTTTTTTATTGAAGATATTGATGTCCCATTGAAGATAAAGAATCATCTATGTACCTTCCTATAATACCAACTAATAAAGGAAAGCATAATAAGCAGCTCAATAGCATGAGTGTAAATGCATGCATTCCATCCCTTTCATCAGTCTCTTTAAGTCAACTAGATGCAACTATTTTTCGGTTGATTTTTAGTAGGGGACACATTCAAATATCTTTAAATCCTTTGAAAAGGATTCATTTAATCTACTTTCATTGGAAACAAGGGTTTATTGTCAACAAAATTTATTAAATAAAGAAAACTCATCCAATAAAAATATTTAGACGCCACCCATTCTAAGTGTTGAGAGTCCTAATGCAATATGCTTAAACTAGAGGGGTTGTCTAGATAAAATGGAATAACTTGTTGAAAATATCCTTTATTTAATAGGTTTAGACCTTTTTGATCAAATAGAAGAGGATATATTAAATGAAGAAGGAGAAATAACACCTCCACAGGAAGATCGGTTACAAGTACCTACTAATCAATAAATGCATAAGGAAGACAATATGGAAATTGATGCAGATATCATTCCTAAGTTTGACTATTCACAAAATTTATTGCTATCACAAATGCCGACCACTCAGCTATCAGTTAAAAAGTCTCTACGGAAAAGGGGAAGAAAGTATAAGGTTGCCAAGTTGAAAGAAGAGATTGATGCAGGGGTGCAAACTACTTTGGATGGGAGAATTTCAGTGAGCAAGAGGCTAAGGAGAGAATTCTTCTCTCCTTGATCACAATGATAGTGTTTTCATAGAATGTAAGAGGCATTAATGCCTATGACAAGCAGTCCTAAATCAAGAATTAGTAAGATGCTTGTGGGGAAGATTTAGTGTATCTACAAGAGATTAAAACATCGCGTGAAACATATAAGGCATCAATTATGAAGTGGGGAAAATTGAAATAAATTCATTCGCTAGTCCAAGGGGCTTCCAATTGATTAGTTACATTATAGAATCCAAAAATAGTGTCCATTGATGCAACTAATAGGGATAGTAATTGGTAGTTAATGAGTGTGGTAAATTTTTTTATCTCAGGTTTAGGTTATTAAATGTTTATGGGCCAACAAATAATCATAAGAAGTTATTAGATGTGTTAACAAATATTATTCAAGGTCTTGGAAATTAAAAGGTGATACTAGCAGGAGATTTCAATGCAATAGTGTCATTACAAAAGAAACAGGGAGGTATATTCCCACCACATAAAATAATGGAATATTTTAGTTCTTTTATTTTAGACAATGCATTGAAGGATATCTTTCCTGTGAAAGGAAGTTTTATATGGAAAAACTAGAGGATTTTTTTTTGCAAATTATAGAGTGTTTAGACAAGTTTTTAGTATAAAAAACTGGGTTATAATGTCATATAAGTTGGTTTCAAAACTATTTCCTTTTGTAAGCTTGGATCATTATGCAATATCATTGAATATATCAAGATTAAGTTTGATAGCACAGTAGAATCCTTCCTTCAAGTTTTGGAAAATGTGGTTTAGGCATCCACATTTTCTCCCTCTTCTCTGACAATGGTTGGTTAGTGCACACTTCCATAAAGGCACAAAAATGTTTCAGTTCTCTTAAAAAAGTCACTATGTTAAGAACCAAATAAAATCATGGAACACAAGTTTTTAAGAACATTTTTGTACAAAAAGAGGAGGTAGCAAAAGAGTTAGCGGATGTTCACAAACACATAATCCAACATGGCTTGGACTTAGATACATATGAAAAATATAAGAACTTGCAATGAGTATGTGAGGAATTAGGAAAGAGAGAAGAAATTTATTGACATTAGAAATCTAGCAAATTATGGTTAAAGGAAGGGGACTGTAACAAAAAATATTTCCATGCATCTTCCCAAATCAAAATAACTACACAAACAATGATTTCAATACAAGATTCCACAATACAAAATCAAATTACAAATGCAAAGGAGATTCAAGAGGAAGGGGTCAAATTTTTTAAAAAGCTCCTAGCCCCACCAAAGGAGGGGACAACATAGGTAAATCAAGATGATCAAGTGTTATTGGCTAGGAGACCAAGCATCATTTCTCATGAAGAAAATGAGGGCTTCATGGAACTTTTCACCATAGAAGAATTGAGGGAGGTAGTCTTTTCTCTTTCACTAGATAAGTATCCAGAGCTGAATGGCTTGACAACCTTTTTCTTTCAAAAGTGCTAGGATGTGTTGGTTTTTGACTTGCTTCTAGCTCTAGAAAAGTCATGGAAATCAAGAATAATGTTGAAGAATTTTAATGTTACAAACATTGCAATTTTTCCAAAAATAAAAGAACCAAAGACTTTTGCAAAGTTTATACCCATCTCATTATGTAATAAAGTCTATAGGATTTTAGAAAATGCAGTATAGTTAAGGATACAAAATCTTATTCCTAAAATTATCTCACAAGAACAAGGGGTATTTGTTCTAGGTAGAGAAACAATTGAGAAAGAATTGGTTGCACATGAAATTCTTCATACTATTAATTCTAATCACCTATCATATTTCATTGTAAAACTTGATATGATTAAAGTGTATGATACAGTTGATTTGAGGATTTTAGTGAAAGTATTGGCTAAATTCAGTTTCCGCAATAAATGGTATAAATGGATATTGTCTTGCTTATCAAGAGAAAAATTCCTAGTTATAATAAATGGGTCACCTTTAGGCTTCTTCAGCACCACACAAGGGGTATGACAAGGGGATCCCTTATCCCCATTTATCTTCATAATTATGGCAGAGGAATTGAGTAGGGAAATAAAGGAGAGACATAGTTAAGGTTTGTGGCAAGGTATACACATTCCACCAATTAGATATTTCAGTTACACATACCCTCTTTGGGGATGATACTTTATTATATGGGAAAGAAAATCTTGCAGAGGCTAAACAAATAATATTGATATTAGACATGTACTCTTTAGCATCAGGACAAAAAATATATGTGCAGAAGTCTAAGATTTATGTCTTTAATTCCAAAGAAGCTATCAAAAGGAAAATAGTTCATACTTTAGGCTTCCAGGTGGTATAATTTCCATGCATGTGTTTGGGGATTCCATTCTTTATGGGAAAAAATAAGATATAGGGTTATGGAAGGGATCAAGAATAGAGTTTCATCTGGGAAAGCTAGATGGTTATCATTATTAGACCACATTTTGTTAATAAATATTGTATTACTAGAAATTCCAAACTACTCCATAGTAGTCCTCAAGGCCCTAAAATCAATTGTTGGATAGATAGAGAAGGTTATCAGGAATTTCTTATAGAAAGGTAATATGAATGATGGGAAAAAAGTTCCTCTAATCTCCTTGGATAGCATGTGTATACACCTAAAATTGGTCAAGATACTTAATTAATTAAATAAAAGTTATTTAATTAATGAACTCCTTTAATTCATCTACTTATAAATAAATTCCAAATTTATTTATATAGTTCATAGTTTCTAATTCTTCCATCTTAATTCATATTCCTTTAATTTAGTTAAATAAACAAATTCCAATAGTTTGTTTTATTTAATTAATAATCTTCTCACTAAATTTAAATTCCAAATTTGAATTTAGGCACATGTCTCCAACTTTTCCTCTTGCCACCTCATCAAGTGTCACATGAATTTAAATATCTCTAATATTCAAAATGGAATTATCCTCAACAAATTTGAAAAAAACTTTGGACACTTGGCTCCTCCATCTCATTGATTCTTCTAAACACTTGGAAAAGTGCTCTTTTAAAGGGAACAACCTCCATGATTCCCTCTAACTTCCTCTTTCTCCACCGTTCATCTCTCCAGCTGAAATCTTGATCGTTGGTTGCTTCCACATCACAAGATGCTTTGGAAATCCTATAAATACAAGCCCTTCCTACAACATTTGCAATCCCATCTTGAGCAAACTTACTATGCATAAATTTTGTGAGAGCATTTAGATTAACTTAGAATTTAGCAATTTTCATTGTAGAAGCATTTTAGTTTAGAATCATGTCTTAGTTTCATAGCTACATTTTCATTATCAAAGTAGTTATATAGTATTTAAAATCATATCACCATTATCATTCACAACATTGATATCATAGTATCACTGAGCAAATCACACAGCTTATTATCATGTAGGAATTAAGTTTCCTTGTATTTACAATATTTTGTTCCTCAGGTTGCCATTCTAATAGTCATAGTGCATACACAAATTTGAGAGCCAATATGATTTACTGAATCCCTGAAGATAGGAAACAATGGAATGATTTAGGGAATTTACTTTGCTTGCAATTAGATTAGTCTTATGATTCAATTCTATAATGTAATACATTTCATTGCTTGTGTGATCTTGTTTACTTTGTACATTTTAACTGACACATAAAATTGGCACCCATCGTAGGGCTTAGCCCCTTTTTATTAATGTTTCCTAGAAAGTTGTTTCATAGGTCTAGATGTTAACTCTTAGGTAGTGCATCTGATAGTTCTTTTGGTGCATAAGAAATGTCTTATAATGCATCTAGTTCTTATTATGGTGCATCCAGAGGATCTTTTAGTGCATCTAGTTCATCATTCAGTGTATTTAGGGGGTTTTCTAGTGCATTTAGTCTATACTTTAGCACATTAAGTAGTTTTTACAGTGCATTCGATCATTCTTTTAGCATATAGAGATGATCTATTAGCGAATCTAATGTTTGTTTTAGCACATCTAGTTAATTTTGAAGAATTTAAAAATCTCGAGAACTAATTGATATTTTATGTGTTGCAGGTGCTTAATACACTGGTCAAAGGAAATATTATCAAACTACTATTGATGTATACAGGGGTTGGAGTTGTTTTATTGTCTTCTTTTAATTAAATTAGGAACCTGGTTTAATTAGAATGTTAAAGAACCCCTTGTCTACTATGCTTGAAGTGATAGGACTATTCTCTCCCCTTAACTGGGTGACTAGAATGCCAGACTCACTATTTTATGCTTTGTTAACACCTTTAGAAGGCCTGCTCTAGTGGGAAAAAGTACTCACCCTACGGGAATGAACTAAGTGGGAACAACTGAAGCCAAGCTTTCTGACCCAATATAATCAAAAGCGAATTCAGGGAAAGTCCACAATTCAAAGATAGTGTGTAGTGATAACCATCCCCAAAGCCTTTGTTCTAAAGGTTGGGAGGTCTCCTATAGGATTTAATCAGTTGTCGTACTGAATGAAAAACCCATATTACGAACCTTAGTGTAGAAGCCAACCGATTCAGTCTTTGAACACTTCTAATATCATAGTAAAAGGGGAGGGAAGAATTTTCCCCCAAGATACTCACCATATAACCATTAGTTATTACTCACCAAAGGTGGAGGATTAGACCTTGGTTAAGACCTAGGAAAGGAAAAAACACATGTTCCCTCTAGGGGGTGACATAGGTGTGTGAGCTCACATGGTTCTAAGATGTGGGATGTGGTATTTTAAGTGACCCTTGAGAATAGAAAAGTTCTTGAACTCTCTTCTCTTGTTTTATACCTATGGAAATTGAAAGAATTAGATTAGATTCTTGAATACACACTCAATGTTTAGTTCCTAGGTGGAAACAATTGTTTGACAATTTGTTGTTATGTTTGAAGTCATAATTCAAGAAATCATTCATTTAAGCACTTAATTCCCATAATTTACAAGCTGGAAACCAAGAAAAATTCATTGTTCAAAAGAGTATATCCTTGGAAACACTCAGATTCACAGATTCAAAGCCAAATAACAAGAAAAATTTGCAAAAACACTGAACATTTCCAGATTAGCACATCCATTCCATGTTCTAGCACATACATTGCATTTTCTAGTGCATCTGAGTCAGGTTTTAGCGCACCTGGTCCATCTTTTAGTACATATAGGTCACTTTCCAACGCATCCATTCCATCCTCCAACATATTTGCAAAATTGTTCAGCACATTCACCTACATATCACCTAGTTGAAATCACATTTAGGAGGGGTAGTCTAGCACATATTTTCTTTATTGTAGCGCATTTGATTAGTTTACTAGTGCATCTGGATCAATTTCTGCTGCATAGGTTCCATATTCTAGTGCATCTACAAAATTTTCTAGAGCATTCATCTACAAAATACCAAGTTAAAATCATCATACTTAGGGGCAGTCTAGTGCATCCTTGGCTTTTTATGGCACATTTAGTCTATTTACTAGTGCATTTGAGTTAGTCTTCAATGCATTGGGTCCAACTTTTAGCATATTTAGTGTATTTTCCAACACATCTAGTCTGATATTCAATATATTGAGTCTATTTTTTGGCACATATTAGGTAATGTCTAGTGCATCTATGCAATATTTTAGTGCGTCCATACCCTATTTTAGAGCATCCAGTAAATTCAAAACCAGAGAGCTAAATTCATCCCCTGTTCAATAGTTTACACCAAAATTAAGGATCTTTTTCAACACAAAATCATTCCTCAGGAACAACAATCTTAAACTTGTTGAAACCGACCTTTACAAGTGAAATTATTCAAACTAAACCAAGATCTAACACCTTAAAGTTCCTAAATCATCAAACTTATCACTTCTCTCATTGTTAAGCCAAGTTTCATTATCAAGATTTGTCATCCTTCATCATGAAACGAAGTTGTATAATCATATTAAACTTAGTCTCATCAATAAAATTTGTCATTCTATTTGACATAGTTTTTATCCTTGGCACTCCTCCAAACAAAGATCAAAATTTAGTCAAATTATAACAGTTGCATGCCCATTCAAACTAGATCACAAAAGTAGAAACTCAAGGAAAAAGAACTTGAAACTCAAAACACCATGTCTAAGGCTAAAGAAAATCCTTTCCATAAAATCCACCAATCTAAGGGTGAGGAAATAACTAAGGAAGACATCCAACATGCTCAACAAGATCCAAATTTCCACAAGTTCCTAGAAAATATTTTTGAAAGAGATGGGGAAAAATACTTCCTAATGCTGGCTAATCAAGGTTTCAAACTTCCACATGAATTTGATGTTAATCAATTGAAATCACCTCCTAAAAAGACTAAAAATGATCCATCAAACATAAATCAAGTGGTTGTATTAACACATCAAATGAAAAACCTCCAATAGTAGATTCAAGATATGCAAAGGGGAACCTCAAAAAGAGACATCTTCCCATATCCTTTTGATCAAACTATCAAAATGATTCCTTTTCCCAAATATTGTGAATTCCCAAAGTATGATAAATACAATGGTAAAATAGATCCAATAGATCATGCGAGGGAATTTTGAACCATGAGTCTTGAATTTGCACATGAGGAGACTTATTTGATGAGATTGTTTCCACAAAGCTTAGGGGGACAGTGCATGGAATGGTTCTCCAAACTTGTACCACCAATTAAAACCTTTTAAGAGTTGGTTAAAAAGTTCATTACTCAATATTCTTACAATATCCAACATGAGATAACCATAAAAGACCTTTGCAACACCAAACAAAGAAAGGGTGAATCATTCCTCTTATTTTTGAAAAGATGGAGAAGATTGTTTTCAAGATATTCTCATCCCATACCTGAAGAGGAAAAGATGGAAATCTTCATTGACAATCTAAATGATTAGATGAGCTATAGACTTGAATTGAAATGTCCACCTACCTTTGAGAAAATAATTGAAAATGAAATCAAAATCAAAGAAGCTTTGGTCAAAAGAGAAGTCATAAAAATATACAATGAAGGAAACAACTCAGAAAATTCCTCCAATAATTATAATAATAATGATAATTTAAAGTTTTGGCAAAGAAACAAGAATGCTAGTAACAATGACACTTCAGTTGAAACAAAAAATGAAAAACCAGTATTTAACTTGATAGAAGTTGCCACCTGTTAGCTCTCAAAAACATAGGCAAGATGCCTCAATAGGCTGCCAATCTCTTGATACACTTCAAGGTAATAGACAAGGTTGGAAAAATTCAACCTTCTACTCTTTAGGTGCTACAAAACCTGGGTGGGTGTACCTCTCTGAATAATGCAAACTTAACCTGTAATCAATCTTCTTCTAACAACTTGTTCACAATGGCAGATGGGAGTGAACAATTATAATTCAACTTGAATACAATAAAAATATTCAGATGTGGATTTTGAAATAAGTGCTCAATTAATAGATGTAAAGAAAATTAAATGAGTTCAAATGGTGAAGTGTAGAGACCAGTGCCTTGTTGGGTAGGCAGAGTCAAATGAGATCAAAATGAACAACACATCACTGAGAAAATTCAAATTATATGGCATATGTTATGTTTACAACTTGTATAAACATGCAAGAATATGACAACTAAGCTCTACTTGAATAATCCAATTGAATCTCTCTGATTATTGTGATTAACTAAAAGGATTTAGTCTTTACTTGAAAGAACCAATTAATCGATCACACAAGAACATCAAATATGCGCTGATAAACTGAATGTAAACTTGTTACATCAATTTAAACAAACATAAAGAATCCATTTTGGAGACAGCTTAACAATACTTTCATTAAATCTAATAGATAATTGACACCAAAAATGTGCAGCAACATCACTTGACTTTCATAAATATCTCCACTTTGAAAACATGCAACTTAGTCCCTGATCTGATGAATATATATTACTGTATCCATCAGAAAATGCCTATTGTATATCAAATAACTCATAAACTCGTCCCTATTACAATTTCCAAAATGCCTCTTTATACACAAGCATTAGAAAATATATCATTTGAAATATCATGTCGTCCCTCCATAGAATTCGGGCTCCAATCGAGTCGGCCAGCAATGGTTATATGAATTCACATGTCGGCCACAGGAATTGTATTTTTGTTATTCACCAGTGAGATAGTTGGCAAGACAACACAACAGCTATGCCAAAGGGAATTCACTCGTTAATCACTCCGCCCTTGTATTTCGCTTTTGCTGTGACTTATCCGAGTTGGGGAGATGTCCCGTAGATCACATTATGTTTTACCGATATGCATTGTCACCTTCTGTATGTCGCTATAACATTTCGTTGGTCACACTGAAGCCAAGAAGTATCCCCCAGTTCCCTTTGCATATCGCTGTAGCTCTATGATATCGGGAAGACCTCTCACAGACTTCACATTGCTTTACTGAAAATCCTTATCCACTCTGAATGTTGCTGAGACACTCCAATTTTTATGCTGATAAAGTCACCTTTGCACCTCATTCAGTGAGACCCAAGGAACCTCGCCAAGACCACACACCGAAACAAAAAGTCATACTGAGCAATACCTTTTTTTACATTCATCTTCGCCAAGACCATTAGACTTTCTCACCGAAGAGAAAACTCATCGAGCTATCAGCAAGACAAAAAAATTTCGGGGGGACCTCTTATAGAATGCACCTTGCTATACCGAGAGCTCTCAACCAAACATATTGGTCGCTGAGACACAGCTGAAATCTCGACGAAAGCTATTCAATAGAAACCCTTTAGTAACCCGTCGGCGAGACACATATACTTTGCTATGACCTCCTGCCGCAAACATCAAATCCTATTGAAAAGTCCACGAGAGGAAATCCATGTGTAAGGTTGGCGAGACCGAAGGTCACTCACCAAGACCTTACAATGATAGCAATATCTCCCACCAAAAGCTAGTTGGAGAAATCTTATGCCATCGGTGAGACAAATGATACTCGCCATGACCCTCTGCTGATAGCCACAACATATGCCGATAGAAATCTCCACCGTCGCCAAAATAGTATGGATGTTATGTCGATAAGAAACCATGAACAAAGCAGTCGTTGTGACAACATAAAATTCTTGCCAAATGCCACCTACAAACAAACTTCAATTGATGTGACATTAAATGAGTCTTTCCGATAGGCAACACAGACTCATGCAAGCAGAAAATGCATAATTGATCGAGGAGACAGGAATGAACCTATGCCGATATGGACCAGAATGTAAAATATGTATAGCTTGATGAACTCATAGGGGCAATAGGGAAAAATATAGATGAAATATGAAAACATTAGGATCAAAACAGTACACTTATGAGTGAAAACACATGTAAAAATACTATATTTTTACAGTTCCAACAATGGCTCCATCTAGGGATATATGATAGTAAGATCATTGCAAGGATCCAGAATCTTGGGTGAGTAGACTAGACATAGAATGATGAACCAGAAAGTAGCAAAGGAATGAATGGTAATGTAAATGAATGCAAAGTGAATGCAAGATGGAAATGAATGGAAAATGACAAAATCCTAGACTACTATGCATGGAAAATAATTTTAAAGAGGATACACAAGAGTTGTCCATGCACTGGCAACCCTTAATCCTCTGCGTTGCTCAAGAGAAGAAAAGCTTCAATAATTGCCCACAAACAGGCAATTCCTGATCTTCACCAGCCATGTTCTATAGATAGTATGAATCTTCACCCTTCTTGCCAACAACAACAAAAGGTCCCAGCCAAAGAGCTTCAAATTTACCATGCTTGCCTTTCTCCTGACATCTTGAATTCCACATCAACACCAAATCATCTTCTTCAAATTTTCTATTCTTTGCCTTTTTGTCAAACAAATACTTCATCTATGCCTATAGCTTCACATTTTGACTTTAGGCCTCTCTCCTTAATTCATCCAGTTCAGCAAGTTGCTCCATTCTGTCCTCCATGGGTTCAAGAACCTCCAAATCTTCCTGTAAGATAAACTTATAGACTAGTAACAAATTTTGCAGAGGCATCATGGATTGTGCTCCGTAGACTAATTCAAATGGAGATTTTCCAATTTCCTTTTTCCCAGTGATCCTATCAGCCCACACAGCCAGTTTTAACATTGAATCCCAAGCCTTCTTGTTTTGTCCTAATACTCTCCTTATAATCTTCAAAAGACTTTTATTGCTAGACTCAACTTGTCCATTGGCTTGTGGATGATAAGGAGTTACATAAGAAATAGTAATTCCATACTTATCACAAAAGCTTTTGAATTTATCTGACCTGAAGCACATCCCATTATCTATGATTATCTCAATGGTGTACCAAATCTGGTGATAATATTGTCCATCAAGAAATTTGTTACAACTTTACTTGTAGCCTGCTTGGTTGGGATTGCCTCCACCCACTTTGTAAAATAATCAGTGGCAACTAGTATCCATCTATGTCCTCCACTTGACTTCTCTTGTATTTCTCCAATGAAGTCAATTCCCCATTGATGAAAAGGGGCATCAACTTGTAAAGGTCGAAGTGGTAAAGCAATCTGATATTTCAATCTTCCAGAAAACTTTTGGCAAGCTTCACATTTTCTCACATGTGTAAAGGAGTCATTAAAAACCCTTGGCCAAAAATAACCTGCCCTAAGAATCTTGTGTGCAATTTTCTTTGCTCAATAATGACCTCCACATAATCCTTCATGCATTTCCTTCAAAACATGTTTGGCCTGTGACTCATCCAAACATAACAACAATATGCCATCCCTATTTTTCCAAAACATATCGCCATCCATAAAAACATATTTGGATGCCTACAACTTCAAAGTTCTCCTATGGCTATCACTTAATCCATCTGGACACTTCATATATTTAAGATAATGCATAACATCAGTATACCAAGGAGTGTGTTCAATGCTTGCAATTGCAGCCTCTTCTTCAACATTGCAAATCTGATTTGCCTCAATATTGGTTTCTGTCATTAGTCTAGCCAAGCCTTGGCCTCTTACCAGCTTAGTAATCTGTATCTCCATGTCAAATTATTGAATCTTGTTGATCCATCTGCATCTTTTCCCTGTAACTTCAAATTGTGTTAAAATGTCTTTGACAGCAGCATGAGGGACATAAGCAATCACCTTTGCTCCAACAAGATATGGTCTAAATGCTTTTGTGGCCTTTACCAATGCAAAAAGCTTTCTTTTCCGATATATAATATTTCAGCTTAGACCATGGCAGAAACTTACTAAAAGAAAAGACAATTTGTTCATAACCATCCTCATTCTTTTGTAACATAATAGTAGCAATAGTATGCATTGATGCAAATGAAAAAATCTAAAAAGGATTTGTAAAATATGGAGACTTTAGAACATGTGAACCTCTTTGATAGCGCTTTTGATGAACATAAAAGCGTGCAAACCTCAACCGATCAGTCTATTTTTTTGTCCTTTCTTCAACATTTTAGATATGGCCTTGATGATCTCAGCAAAGTTAGAAATGAATCTTCTGACAAAATTAATTTATCCAAAGAAAGATTGTATTGCCTTGACAATTTTGGGAATAGGAATTTTATCAATGGCCTCAACCCTCTCAGGATATATCTTTATCCCCGCTTTTGAAACAATGTGTCCCAAGAGCTTACCCTCTATGGTACCAAAATGACACTTCTTTTAGATTTAACTAATACCACCATATTCAAGAGCTTTAATAAATACCTTTTCAAGATGTTGCACATGATCTTCATCCTTCTTCAAATAAGCGGTCAAGTCATCTTGATACACCACCATGATAACATTAATCAAATAAGCAAATGCTACATCCATAGCTCTTTGGAAAGTTGCTCTAGCATTAGTGAGACCAAATGGAATTCTTATGTATACATATGTTCCCCAAGGAGTTGGGAATGTTGTCTTGTATTTCTTAGATTCCTTGACTTTAACCTGATTGTACCCAAAGAACTCATCCATCATGGACAATAGCTCACACCCTGTCACCTTATGTAATATGGCCTCCATATTGGGTAAAGGATAATTATCTTTAAGAGATGCCATATTTAAATTCCTAAAGTCCACACATAATCTGATATCACCATTCTTCTTTCTCATAGGAACTAGATTTGAAACCCATGTTGAATGTCTGATTGGTTTGATAATTCCTCCATCCCCGAGCTTTATCAATTCCTCTTGCATTTTAGGCTCCAGTGTTGGATTTATAGGTCTTTGCTTTTGTCTAAAAGGCTTGGTGTCTGGCTTCAGTGGTATTTCATGCTGAAATAAATCTTCCCCATATGCTTTCAGATTTTCATAAGACCAAGAAAAAACATGCTTGTATTTTCTCAACAACTCTATCAACATTCTTTTAATCGTAGGGCTGATCTTCTTTCCAATGTATACCTTTCTTGGCACTATCTCAGTCCCTAAGTTGACTTCTTCAATATCTTCTCTTCTGACTGGCGTTTGTTTCATTAGAGATCTATCATTTCCATCATACAGCCTCTCTAGTGCCACTAGACCCTTGGGCAGTTTATTTGTTTTGAGCTACAATATTTCCTTTCCAAACACAGTTTGCTTCCCATCCGTTTCTTCAACAAAAGCATTCAAATCAATTTCCTGGGCCTCATACTGATCTATACAATTGAGGAATTTCAAAAGGTCAGTATCATCATTAAAAACTTTCTAGTTATAAATATTATCAGGAACAACAGGCCTTGTTTTAAACTCAATCTGTGATACCCCAGCCAATGTAATATCATCTCTTTTGAGTGCCACATTTGCTAAGAAATCAGCCATTATATTCTTTGACCTGTTGATCCACTCAATTGAGAAGGCATCAAATAATTCAATCATATCCCATAAAACATTCCTATATTGTTTTAATCTTTTGTGCTTTGCTGCATATTTGGATTTAATTTGTGAAATAACCAACTCAGAATCACCAAAAATAGTTAACAACTTAATCTTGTGTTTTACAGCCATGTTCAAACCTGTTAATAAAGCTTCATACTCTGCCACATTATTTGGACATTCGAATGCTAACAGAAATGAATATTTAAAAGTAATACCTTCAAGTGAAACAAATACAATCCCAACACCATTACCTTCTTGGTATGCATGCTCCATCAAAATACATCTTCCAAACTTCATTTGCAACTTTGTGCCACATGCTTTCAATTGAAAAGGATCACTATTGGTCAATTACGGTTGGAGTTGGTTAGATTTTAAAAATTCAAGATGAACATCACAAAATAATTAATTTGATCTTGAGGCACCACGGTCAACAAGTTGATTCATTCTTGGCTCCTCTATACAATTTGAATTTACGGCCATTCACTAGTATTGTTGTTATAAGGCGGATCAAATTGAACATTTCCACCAACAAGCTGGCATCCATTGTCTTGACAAAAGCATCACGGCCCGAGAATTATCAATGAATATTGTATCTATATTATAAGCCACTTGTGGATAAGTAGCCAGTTTGACTTCAACACCCTTTATAATTCCAATCACAGGTAGATGTCTATTATCCATTGCATAACATTTCCCTTCATATGTATCAACACATAAGCCCAGCTGCTTCATAACACCTACTGGCATAATATTTATAGCAGCACTAGAATCTATCATGCAGTTACTCAGTAATTTATTATTTATAAGCAATGTGGTGAAGAATGGATCCACTTGTGGGGAGGTTGTTAAAATATCACCCAAACAGAATTCTGAATTATTTATCTTTTCCTGCCTATTGACTACTTCAGAATTCATATGCTTTTCATTCCCATTTGTAATCAATTGAACAACATTATCTCTGTACTCCTTAATTTTCATCAATTCAAGTAGTGGAACAAACATTTTTACCTGGGATAACACCTATGTGAAGTCAAAAGAGGAGCACTCCACCTTAATAGTCTTCTTCAAGTCTGGAACTTCTCCTTTATTTTCTTCTTTTTGTTATTTACTAGGCTGATCAGAATTTTGCATCTCCTTGTGTAATTCTTCAACTTTCTGCTTTTGGACAAGCTTTTCTCCATCTTTACCAGGCTGTTTGTTTTCTGGCTTTTTCGTAAGTTAATGTGTTGCTTTCTAATCTTTCATAAAAATTCCCCCAGGCATGCCTTCCATCTCATTTAATTTAATGTTTCTCAACCAATATTTACTTCTTGCTTCCTCAATTGCTACAACGGTTATTTTCTCCATTTCATCTTTAGTAAGTCTTCTTACATTGCACTGAACTGTAGTTTGAACAAGATGTGGCTGTGTAGTCTTCTTCAGAATCATAAAAGATCTGTTGTCCAGTCATATGGACATTATACTTCTGATTGGAAACATCATACTCATAGTCTTCATCCTCTAAAGATGAATATCCTTCTTCAACATGGTAAAAAGTATTTGAAGTCAAGTAAATTTTGTGATCTTCTTCGTTATTCTCCATCGACATTCCCTCCTCATGTATCCTTTGAGCAACAAAACAATAATCTGGAGAATGTGGCTGATTACAGACTTCACAGAAATAATTATTACTCACCATGTAAGTTCCTTTCTTGCTCAATGGATCATGAGTCTCTTTGTTTCTTGGCCTGGCTGTCATAGGTTTCCCATCCTTCCAGTCTGTATTGTAAGGCATGTCATGCAACCTTGGCCTTTCATTTTTTTTTCATTCTTGTATGTATTTTCTTGTCTGTACTGATAATTATTTTGCCGAGGAGGCCTCGGGTTATCTCTTTTATTAGTTATACCAACAACCTTCCTATTATTTTCAATTGTCAATGCAATTTTCTGTGCTTCAGCTAAATCTCTTGGAGATCTACTTCTTAGTTCATACCCTATCTTGGGATCAAATGCATTTAAATAAACACTCAATGCAACAGAATCTGGCAACCTTGATCCAGGAGGTACTTTAGTATGCAACTTGTTGAATTTTTGGTTGAAGTCATGAGTTGAATCATTCTAATTTTTTTGAATTCTCATTAATTCATGAAGAGCTGCATCTAGAGCATTTT
>VDFB02270651.1:722898966-722953243 GCA_007258455.2 Sequoia sempervirens
GTGAAGAAGGTGAAGAAGAAGGAGAAGTTGAATTTGAAGGAGAGCATGTTTGTGCCTTAGAAGAGACTGATAACCTAAGAGAGGATATTGATAATCTAAGAAAGGAGAATAAGAATCAAGAGAAGCTTACACAAAAGGAGATTGAAAAGATAACAAAAAATCTTGAAGAATCTAATAAGATGGTGGTGAGCTTGAAGATACAAGTACAGGAAGCCAAGAGAATTGAATAATTTTTCAAGTCTAAGTTACTTTAGTTCAAAGTTGAAAAATTCACGAAGCTAGAGGTAGAAATAGTTGCCACAATAAAAGATTTGGAAAAGGATAGAGAACATTTAGAAAAAGGCTTGAAGTTAAAAGGAGGATCGAATATTCTTGATGAGTTAATAAACACACAAAATCCTTCAAAGAAAGAGAAATTTGGTTTGGGTTTAGAGAAAGGGAAGAGTACTTTTTCCAATACTACAAAACTTTATGAGAGATTTAGCATAGAAGAAAAGTATGGTATAGATGGTGAGAAAGCTTTCAAGGAGAATACCTCTAGAGATGAGAAGAGAATAGTTGAGATGAAGAATGTTGAGGAAGAAAAGAAGCTTGCTACAGATAAGGACATTCAATCATTTCCTTATCATTAGAATAAGAGTTAGAAAATAAGAAAAACTGATGCTAAAGGAATCACAAGGGTGAGATATTTGAAGAAGCCAAGAAAAAGAAGACTCCCTCATCTTAGTCAACTATGACCAAGTACTCTTCATACTTCTATGGGTACTATTATACTTGTAATAAATTTGTTCATAGGGCTAGAGATTATAGAGTTGTTCCTAAAAGGAGTACAAATTTCTTAAGAACTAATCGATTTGTTCCTTTAGTAGATATGAATGTAATGTGTTACAATTGTAACAATTGTGGTCATATAGATAAGAATTGTAGAAAAAAAATTATAAGACCAAATATATAGAATGAGAAAAAGAAAAACACACCTCCTAAAGTGAACAAAGAGTCTAGAGTTCCTAAAAGGAAGGAAGAAGAGGTAGAGAATAAATACAAAAAGGTGTGGAAAGAAAAAGAATAGATGCCCACTCAAAAAATGATTGGAAAAATGACACTTCATACAAAAAAGAAAAATATGTGGGTAATAGATAGTGTCCCTCTAAGCATATGACTGGTGACAAGAGAAAATTCATCCAAATTATGAAAAGTAATGAAGGATTAGTCAGTTTAGGTGACAACACTATTGGATGTTGTGGTTGTGTTGCTGATATGTGGTTGTCATTGATGTCAACACTATTAGCATTAATGCATTAGAAGCTATATATGTCAAGGATATTGAGAAAATTGTAACGAAATGAGTTGCAGGTTGTGTGTGGTGAAGTAAAGTTTAGTTTGTCGATGAGTTCAGTACATTGACGATTAGAGCTTTTGGACTAAAGGGTTTCTTGTTGAGTATATTTAGTTTATCCATGTTGAGAATTAGAGATCCGCATGAACATTTGGTCGAGTTATGAAGATTTGTATTTTGATAGTTTTTTTGTTACTTTAGCTTGTGTTCCTAAATGAAGATTATGTGATTCCAGTTAGTTAATTTGTTGTGGATGCTTCTCTAGTGCTTCAAGTTGTTTGTGGATGTTTCTAGATCATGCTCTATCTTTTTTCCACATCCGCATTGATCGTTGTTCTCACAATATGAGATTTTCTCTTGCATGTTCATGTTTTTCATGTCTATGGTTGACTAAGTAATTGTATCGTGTTGTGGATCTTTGAGGAGTAATTAATTAGAGTGTTTTCATGTTGGAGATATTATTTTGATTCTTCACTATGTTGTGACCAACCTTGGTTGATTCACATTAATAATTGTTAGTGATTTTTGGCCGACAGTTTATATTCATTTTATTATTTTGTTGAAGCCAACATGTAGCGATGTAATTTCTTGTTGCAGATATATATAAGTGATTGTTTATTTGATTTGAAGTATGGTAGTGGATTCCAAGTGTGTGCGTGCATGAATAATGTTCTAAATCATTCGAAGGTAGAGCAGAGTGTGAAGAAGAGTGAAGAAGTGTTCATGTGCTTAATTAGAACTATGATCAGGCATTGGCAGATGCTATTTTATTAGTTCAAATCCCTATGGATGCAATCCAAATATTTTTGTAAGATAGTCTGTCTTCTTTTGGGTGGTTAGCCTTGTTGTAATTAAGCAGTGAGCTCTAGGGAGTGTGCCTAAATTCATGTGCATTCCCCATTTTTATTCCTTATAATTTTAATAGGGTATAATCTTGTGGACTAACCTCCACCATGGTTTTTCCCCTAATAGGGTTTCCATGTAAAAAATATTGGTGTTATGTGTGTTTTTGATGTGTTGACGATTTATGCTTTCATGGTTAATAATTAGATCTAGAATAAGGTAAATAAAGTTAATAAGTTTTTAATTTTTGTGACAACTGATTCACCCCCCTCTTAGTTGTCTACCCTTGTGTTTCCAACAATTGGTATTAGAGCAGGTTCCTTGGAAGAAGTTTAACAACTTGAGGTGATCTACGATGGCAACTTATAGGAAGGATAGTCCAAGATTTGATGGAACAAATTATTCTTTGTGGAATACTCAAATGGAGTGCCATTTGAGATGAATTAGTGAACCCTACTGGAGTATTACAAGTAACAGGTATGTTATTCCATAGAATGGTCCTACTACTATTGGTGAGATTAGGGATGTTGAGAATAATATCAGGGCTAAGGAGGCATTGTTGAGTGCTTTTACTGATATTGAGATGACAAATGTGATGGATCTGAAAATTGCTTATGAGATCTGGAAAAAGTTAGAAAATTTGTATGAAGGTGATGCTAATGTGAATATTGCTAAGTTGTAGAGTCTAAAAGGGAAATATGAAATGTTGAGAATGGGTGATGATGAGAACATTACTACTTTCATGCAAAGAGTGAATGAACTTGTGTGTGGAATTAGATGTGCTGGTGGACAATTGGACGAATAAGAGATTATTGCTAAAGTGCTTAGATCTTTTCCTACTTCTTACAATATCAAAGCTAGTGCTATTGAAGAGCTTCAGACTGTAACAAATGTAACAAGAGACATGTTGATAGGTAAGCTTACTACTTTTGAGTTGAGTGAATTTGGTGATGCCCTTCCTAAAGTAGAATCTGCATTCAAGGCTACTACTTTTGGAAGAGATAAACAAATATATGATCTGGGTGAAAGTTCATCAAGAAAAACATTCAAGTATGATGAAGAAATAAGATAGATTGAAGAAGAAGAAAGAGAGCTAGAAGAGTTGGAAGCACTTATTGTCAAAAGAATACTGAGAGGAAAAGGTGAGTATGAAGGAAAGTTTCCTCTTAAATGTTTTTTTTGCAATAAGATAGGTCATTTTGCATCAAGGTGTCCGAAAAGAGATTCTAAATCAAGACATAACAAGCCTAAATTTCAAAAGAAGTGCTATTATGTTGCTGATGAAGGAGTGATAGATGATGAATTTGATAAAGGAAATGGAAGTGAGGAAAAATGGGTATTTATTGCTATCAAGGAAAATAATCCTAAGTCTACCGAATTTGCTAGTTGTACAAATGTGAAGAAATCCCTACCTGCTTGAGTTGAAGAGAAACATGAATGGGTAATTGATAGTGGATGTTCACATCATATGACAGGAGATAATAGTAAGTTTGTGAGCTTGGAAAAGTATGATGGTGGTGTTGTGAGATTTGGCTTAGTCTTACTTTAATGATCTTACTTTGAGTGACTTTACTGATGCTAATTGGGCAGGAGATGTGAATCATAGGAAGAAAAGTACTAGTGGTGGTGCATTTTTCTTGGGAAAGAAGTTGATTTCATGGTTAAGTAAAAAGCATAATGTCATTTCTTTATCTACTGCAGAGGCCGAATACATTGTTGCTACTAACAATTGTACTCAAGTATTATGGATAAAAGAAATGTTGAAGGATATCAAAGTTGTGTATAATGAGCCTATAGCTATATTCTATGATAATTCAAGTTCCATTAACATTTCCAAGAATCCGGTGCTGCATTCCAAGACCAAGCATATATCTATCAAGTTTCACTTTTTGAAAGAGAAGGTGAGTGAAAAGGAAGTTAGATTGGAGTATGTGCCTACTAAGGAGCAGATTGCAGACATCTTTACCAATCCATTGCCTAAGGATACTTTTGAGTGTCTTATAGGGAATTTAGGGGTGATTACCCCTCCTAATCATAACTAAGATGCATTGCTTTGCATCATTCTGTGTTTTTCATAGTCATATCTTGATCCAAATTGATGTTGTGGTGGTTGCTACTCAGGGGGAGTAGTTAGATGTTTAGATGTTTAGATGTTCAGATATGTGGTTGAGAGCTTAGATATCTTTGTCATTGATGTCAAAGGGGGAGAAGAGTGAAAAAATTTCTGAAGGAGAAGAACCTTGTGGGGAGAAGAGTTATGTAGATGAGTTGAGGTGAGAAGAATCAAAACCTAAGGAGAGTAAGTGTAGTTGCATTCATGGTTTTTTTCACATCATGTGTTGCCATCAATGCCAAAGGGGGAGATTGTTGGATGTTGTGGTTGTGTTGTTGATATGTGGTTTTCATTGATTTCAACACTATTAGCATTAATGAATTAG
Source organism: Sequoia sempervirens (assembly GCA_007258455.2). Taxonomy (NCBI): domain Eukaryota; kingdom Viridiplantae; phylum Streptophyta; class Pinopsida; order Cupressales; family Cupressaceae; genus Sequoia; species Sequoia sempervirens. The sequence goes on from VDFB02270651.1 coordinate 722,903,584, forward strand.
AAGCTATATATGTCAAGGATATTGAGAAAATTGTAATTAAATGAGTTGTAAGTTGTCTATGGTGAAGTAAAGTTCAGTTTGTTGGTGAGTTCAGTACGTTGATGATAAGAGATTGTAGACTAAAGGATTTCTTTTTTAATATATCTAGTTTATCCATGTTGAGTTTCAGAGATCCATGTCAAGATTTGGTCGAGTTATGAAGATTTGTATTTTGATATTTTTTCTGTTACTTTAGCTTGTGTTCCCGAATGAAGATTATGTGATTCCAGTTAGTTCAATTGTTGTGGATGCTTCTCTAGTGATTCAAGTTGTTTGTGGTGTTAGTGTAATTAATTAATTATTACACTTGCATAACTTTACTTAGGTAATATTTTAATTCCTAGGTTAATTAATTCTTGTCCTTATCTTGTTGAGTTATCTTGTTGCTCAAGATAAGATTAGGGTTATGCATACTTTTCTTTTATAAAGCAAATCATCTCATGTAATTATGAATTCCTAAATAATATTATTTTGCACATCTTTTTGTGAAAGCTTTTCTTTTTCTAATTTTCTCTATGGAAGGTATTTTGGTTTGCATGTCTAATCTTGGTTTCTAACATGGTATCGAGTTTCTTGATTTGCACTCTCTCTCTATTTTTTGTGAAAATCATCGTAGAGTTCATTCGGGGATTCTCTGCTACTCATGCCTTGAGCTCATCTATGCAACATTTTGATTAGATCGCTTCACCATTGGATTCAGAGTAAATGGAAAAATTTAGGATTGGCTTTTTATTTTGTAGATTTTGCTCCTATCATTTGCTAGATCTCAATAAGATTTCAAGCTCAGAGATTTTTGGTAAGCCTCGGGGGTAGCCACTCTTAGGAGCATTTTGGGCACAAACAGAGGTCACCCATCACATTCATAGTGGCCAAAACCCTAAGAGAATGCATTTCATTTCATCGATTTTGAAGTTGATTCTCAGGAAAATATTTGCTGGAGGCCGTGATACCTCCCAACTCCGCTTCCTAAGGCATGCTAATTGAAAAAATTTAAAAACGAAAAATTTCATAGCGATTTCTGCCCCGCTCAAAAGTCTACCACCACCGGGTGGCCACCAAGGGAGCTGCCCAAACCCGCTGACAAGCTTACAGCCCCGGGCCGCCTACATAGGGTCAGATCATATGGGGACCAAAAGCAAGTGCGCCCAGCCCCTAACTCCGCCCCTTAGTATAACTCGATGATCATATTGATGACGTAAAGCTCCACCCCCATCCCCTTATCACACCAGCCCCTATCGCACACAAGACTCATTAGGGGTTTACTTTTTTTAGGCCCCCTGTGGTAGCCTCAGAATGATTGGCCTTTCTCTGAGCACCTTTACAAAAATCGGGTGCATAGCTTGCACGGTGTCCTTTTTTCGCAAACGAGATACCGTTGGAAAGATGATTCCAATGCCAATCTAGTGGTGGAAGTAGTTATTTCTGATTTTTCTCCAGTTTTATTTTTCAGGTCCTTGAACTCAGATGAATATTTTTTTCACTTCGGAGGGCATCTCTTTTGACTCGGTTATCCCTTTTTCGCCATTCTCGCAGCATCAGAAAATTGGTTCAATCCTCTACATAGATCTGAGGTCCATTTTTTTTATGCATTTTCAATATTTTCATTCCCTTTTCAATCATTAGGTATTGTAATAAATGAACTCAGATAAAGTTCCATTTGGGGGTTTCTTGTATAATAATCGGATTAGAGTGTGCATGCACTTTGATCTCCATCTTGATTTATTAACAACCTACATGGGTTGCATTTGGTTTCCTAGTTTTTTGTCATCTGCTCTAGCTTCACACATATCATATTAACACCTAAGCCACACTTCATTGGGAGTTCATGGTTATTAATCTGCATTGGTTTAGATCCTTCTCAGTTTGAGGGCCATGTTTTTATGGTTAATTTTCCAGAGTCTTTATGGTACTTGTTCCTGGAAGCAGCTCTTTAGTCTCTGGGGCTTGGTATAAGCACGTAGATACACGTTTCCAAATTATGTCATCATTTCATCTACTGCTGTTTACTGCATCGCCGTTGTTCTAGTTTCTTTGTTTTCAAAGGTTCCGTGGCATTGGGTTTGTTGTCGTGATTATTATGATTCCACTTTGGTTTCTTGTAGATAAAATATCTTTCCTTGCTTGTCAAATTGCAGTTCCAATGTTACTCCATAGTGTTCTTCTAGTGCTTCTTTACAACTGTCATCTCATTGTAGGGGGCTTTTGTCCCACTGGGTTTTCCTTCTCTACCTCATTATTGCATTTGAACATGGGTACTTGATCAGGCTTTGTTGTTGAGACCCATTCATGCTTTCTTGCATTCATCTTAGTTTTATGTGCATGCTTTTTTAGTCTCCCTAAGTTGCACTTATGGGGGGGTGTTAGTGTAATTAATTAATTATTACACTTGCATAACTTTACTTAGGTAATATTTTAATTCCTAGGTTAATTAATTCTCATCCTTATCTTGTTGAGCTATCTTGTTGCTTAAGATAATATTAGGGTTATGCATACTTTTCTTTTATAAAGCAAATAATCTCATGTAATTATGAATTCCTAAATAATATTATTTTGCACATCTTTTTGCAAAATCTTTGCTTTTTTTTATTTTCTCTTATGTGGATGGTTTTTTGGTTTGCATGTTTGATCTTGGTTTATAACATGTGGATTTTTCTAGATCATGCTCTATCTTTTCGCATGTCTGTATTGACCATTGTGCTCATGATCCAAGATTTTCTCTTGCATGTTCATGTTTTTCATGTTTGTGGCCAACTAAGTGATTGTAGTCTGTTGTGGATCTTCGAGGAGTAATTAATTGGAGTGTTTTCATGCTGGAGATGTTATTTTGGGTCTTCACTATGTTGTGAATGACCTTGTTTGATTCACATTAATAATTGTTAGTGATTTTTGGTCAATAGTTTATATTCATTTTATTATTTTGTTGAAGCCGACATGTAGTGATTTAATTTCTTGTTACGGATATATATAAGAAATTTTTTATTCGATTTGAAGCATGCTAGTGGATATCGAGTGTGTGTGTACATGAATAATGTTCTAAATCATTTGAAGGTAGAGTAGAGTGTGAAGAAGAGTGAAAAAGAGTGAACAAGTGTTCATGTGCTTAACCATAACTGTGATCAGGCATTAGTAGATGCTATTTTATTAGTTCAAATCCCCGTGGATGTAATCCAAATCTTTCTGTAAGATAGTGTGTCTTCTTTTGGGTAGTTAGCCTTGTTGTAACTAAGTAGTGAGCTCTAAGCAGTGTGCCAGAATGCATGTGCATTCCCCATTTTTATTCCTTATACTTTTAACAGGGTATAATCTTGTGGACACACCTCCACCATGGTTTTTCCCCTAATAGGGTTTCCACATAAAAATCTTGGTGTTATGTGTGTTTCTAAAGTGTTGATGATTTATGCTTTCATGGTTAATAACCAAATCTGGAATAAGGTAAAGATAGCTAATAAGTTTTGATTTTTTGTGAAAAATGATTCACCCCCCTCTCAGTTGTCTTCCCTTGTTTTTCCAACAAACACTGCTATAAAAACTTGTGGTAAAGGAACAATCAACATAGATGGTAAATTACCTACAAAGGATGTTCATGTTTAATGTTTGAAGAACAATCTGTTGAGTGTAAGTAAGATGTGTGACAATGGTTATAAGGTCACATTTAATTTTTAAGGTGTTAAGATAAGGAAAATGAAAAAAAAATTGCACATGGAGTAAGAACTAGTAGCAACCTTTACAATCTCAATGAAGTAAATGGTCAAAATTATCTGATAGGTCAAGTTGATGAGAGCTGGTTGTGGTATAGGATAATGGGGCATGTAATTTTTGATAATTTGGTGAAGGAAAGCTAAGAAGGACTGGTTTGACACATTCATAAGATAACTAAGCTTGCAAATACTATTTGCAAATAATATCAAATAGGCAAGCAAACAAGGGTCAAATTTAGAAAAAAAAGAATATTCAACTACAAAGCCCTTGCAATTGGTTCATACTAATTTGTGTGGTCCTATAAGGACAAGAGGATTGAAATGTGAAAGATAATTCAAGCTACTAATTGATGAATATTCAAGAATGACATGGGTAACCTTTTTGAAAGACAAGTCACAAGCATTTGAAAGATTCAAGATTTAGGGCTATGGTTGAGAAAAAGATTGGAAGAAGAATCAAATGCTTAAGATTATATAGAGGTGGTGAATTCACATCAAATGAATTCATTAAATATTGTGAGAGGCATGTCATCAAAAGAAAATATTTTGCATCAATAATTCTACAATAGAATGGAGTAGTTGAAAGAAATAACATGATAGCTAAGGATATGGCCAAAACAATGTTGAATGAGGCCAAATTACCTTATGTGTATTGGAGAGAATAAATTCATACAATGGTTTATATTTTGAACATAGTTTAAATAAGAGCAAACAGTGATAAAAATCCCTATGAACCATTGTACAACAAACCTACATCTGTAAAGTATTTTAAAGTGTTTGGTAGAAAATGCTACATTAGGAGAGAAGAAGATAATTTGGGAAGCTTTGATTCTATATGTGATGAAGGAAAATTTGTTGGATATTCCACCTAAAGAAAAGCTTACAAATGTTACAACAAAAGGATGCAAAAAATTGTAGAAAGCGTGAATGTCAAAATTGATGAAGTTAAATATGTTAAATCTAATAGAGATAAATTTGAAAGTGAATTAGAGTATGAAGAAGATTTTTCTAAGGAAGATCATGAAGAATAGATGGAAAAATCTCCTACAAAATATGTACAAAAGGATCATCCTATAGATAAAATAATCAAAAACAAAAAATAAAGGTGTCTAGACAAGGAGAAGACTTGCAAAGAACAAAGAACAAGTAAAATTTTCTCTCTTATCTCAGTTTGAACCTAAAAGCTATGTGGAGGCTAGCAACAATGAGAGTTGGATAAAAGCCATGGAATAAGAGTTGAATCAAATTGAGAAGAACAAAATATGGGAGTTAGTTCCTAAACCCCCTAGAAAACATGTGATAGGTACTAAATGGGTGTTTAGAAACAAGCTTAATGAAGATGGATCCATTGCAAGGAATAAGGAAATATTGGTGTGCAAAGGATATGCACAAGTTGAAGGAATATGTTTTGAAGAAAAATTTACACCTATTGCAAGATTAGAGGCCATAAGGACGTTTCTCTCATTTTCAATTTATAAAGGATTCAAGGTCTATCAAATGGATGTAAAATCTACTTTCTTAAATTGAAACCTTGAATAAGAAGTATGCATAGAAGAACCATAAGGATTTTCATTTAACAAAAGAAGAAAATTTTGTTTGTAGACTAAGGAAAGCACAATATTGTCCAAAACAAGCACCTAGGGCATGGTATTCTAGATTAGATTAGTACCTACAACAATAAGAGTTAAAGAAGGATTATGCAGATAGTAATTTGTATTTCAAATCAGAAGGTGATTACATGATAATTGTTGTTGTATATGTGGATGGCATCATGGGTATGTGCAGGATCATGATGGGCCAAAAAGTGGCAATATTATGGGTATTTGTAGGGTATGTGGCTGATGACTTTTTTTTTACCCAAAATTGATGAAACGGGGTATGGTTTTAGAGGAGATTCCTCACCAATATAAATTATTCTTTAAGATGAATTTAATAAATAATTATTATTTATTTTCTATTGACTAAAGTCCTAATCGATAGTCGATTGAAAACATCTATAACTTTCTAAACAAGATTAAGATTTTTGAATCAAACATGTATCAAGCATTCTATGCTCTACATAATATGGACAAAAAATAAAATTAAATTTCGCTTTGACCAAGTTAAGGTGGTCAAACATTTGAGTTTTATATTTAAAAATTTCATAAAAATTCATAATTAATTTCATTTTACTTGGAAAAAATTACAAAAAATATGTGATCACATCCCATTACGAGTCCTCTACTTATGTGTAAAATATTATAAAAATATTATCATTTTGATATATGGTTAGTGGTCAGACATACACCTACTTCTTTATTTTTTCCCCTAAAACTCTAAGTACTAACGCATTGAAATTTCAAATTTTCACCAAATAGATTTTGGAGCTTACTTAAACAAACCTAGTAGTTTAGAAACTAAATTCAATTTTCTACATATTCTATTCTTACATATTTTTGAAATAATATAGATAACTTATTCAAAATTTTATGTCAAGTTGCCTAACACTGATTTTTCTGAATTTTTTGCCACTTAAGGGCCTATTTTTTCCATGATGATCTTGCACATACCCTCATATTTGGTGGTAGCAATGAAAAAATTTGCAATGAACTTGTAGTCCAAATATAAGATTAATTTGAGATGTCTATGTTAGGAGAATTATCATTTTTCCTTGGCTTATAGATTGCACAAACTTATGATGGGATATTTATATCTCAAATCAAATACGATAAGGAAATTGTTAAAAAGTTTGGAATGGAAGATAGAAGACTGGTTAGTACCCCCATGATAACTAGATGTAAATTAAGAAAGTCAAATGAGTCCCCAAATGAAAATCATATAATGTATACCTATCAATGATTGGAAGCTTATTGTACTTAACTACATCAAGGCTAGATATTATGGAAGCAATGTGTATGGTTGCAAGGTATCAAGCTACTCCTAAGGAGTTTCGTGTCTATGCAGTGATGAGAATCTTCAAATATATCAAAATTATAATTTACTATGGAATGTGGTATCCCAAGAGAAAACACTTCACTTTAACTATATATATATAGATGTTGATTGGGCAGGAAGTGCAGATGATAGAAGAAGTACTAGTGGTGTTGCATTTTTCTTCCTAGACAAGCTTGCTTCTTGGATGAGCAAAAAGAAAGATCCTATCACTCTTTCTATAGTAGAAGCATAGTATGTAGAAGCTATAAAAAGTTGTACTTAGTTTTTGTGGATGAAACAAACACTCAAGGACATCAAGGTTGAGTACAAAGAACATATCTCTATTCTTTGTGATAATTCAACTACAATAAATATCTCAAAGAATACAATGGTGCATTCTAGGACAAAGCACATACCTATCAAGTATCACTTCATAAGAGAAAAGGTTGTAGATAAGGAAGTCAACATGGTATATGTTCCCACCAAAGAACAAGTTGCTGACATATTTACAAAGCATCTTCCTAGGGGACAATTTGAATATTTGAGGTAAAAATTGGGAGTAATTTCTCCCACAACATATCAATAAAGTATAGTGGTCGAGAATAGGTCTATGGGGATATTCATAGATATTTCATTCATCACTGGAAATAAAGAGGGAAATCAAGTCAGGTAACCTTGGTTTTACAAATTTCTAACAACTTGATGGTTGACTATTTATGGTCACATTCCTTCTCTTTGGGTTTCTTTTTAAAGGGGCATAATCTCCAAGGGGGAGATTGATTAAGTGTTGCAAGATTTTTAGGAGTGTCCCTTTTCCATTGATGTAAAAGGGGGTGAAAAGAAGAGAAAATTCTCTAGAGAAAGTCAAACAAATGCTCTAATGTGAGATATGTCTAAGGGGGGTTTTTTTTTCTATGTGCACTCATAATCAATTTTATTATAATTGGTATAAAGAAGTTCAGTTGATTGGTATAGTGTTGGTTTAATTGGTACACAGTAGTTCAATTGGTATAGAGTGGTTCCAATTGGTATCCAATATTTGCTAATTAATATAGAGCTTTTTGAGCTATTGGTTTTGCCATAAATGACAAAGGGGGAGATTATTGGCATAATGTTTACATTGATGTCAAAAGGTGTCATTCATATCAAAAGGTAGATTAGTGAAGGTTTGGATTTCATTGAGCTCAGAGGATCAGGTTCTGGAAGAGTTAGTGCAATATGATGGAGAGAAGAGCATGCTTTGCAACACTGCAATGTTGCTGAAAAAGATGCAAGGTTGTCATAAAATGTTGTCATGATATTGCAGAGGTTACTTCTAGATGTTAGAGGAGAAAAATAAGACCATATTTGATATGGGTTTCTTGAGATATTCTTAGAGGTGTGAATTGTAGATTTAGAGGATGTCAAATATGCTCATAAAATATTTAAACTAGGGTTTTGCAGAAAAAACCATAAGTTATAAAATCATGGTGATGAATATCTTTTCTATTTACTTGTTGACTGGATACAAATCGTATCAGGTCATTTAAGTCATCACTTAAGCCATTGGCATTGTTGGGATGACTGGCTCTCTTTTCCTACGCTACCAGTTGGTTGAGTGTATGTATCATGTTAATCCTTCACATCACATTTTGTGTATTATTGTGGCCTAGTGTTTGCGTGATATGCGATGAAGGAGTTCAATTGTGGAGATTGGAGCATGGAGATTGGATGACTATCACTCATGCTCTTTGCATCACATTTTGAATATTACCTCAACATATTCTTTGAGTGATATGTGATGGAGATAAATTAATGATGTAGAACCAATAAAGAAGATATTACAACCATCACTTAATTGCTTCACATCATTGTTGTGAAGCAAATGGGAGTTATGCAATACATGATGTGCAATTGAGATTAATCAATGGTCTGCACATAGGTCCTCAAAGATCAATGACTAACATTACATCACAAGAATTCAGTTCATCATGGTTTTGTATTTAATCGCTCACCTCATATCTACTATACACTATGGGAAGAAGGATAGTGGAGGATTACATAACTAGGGATAGATGCTGAAACAATATTGCATCGTGAGAAGTGTTCAAATCTCATTTTTACCCCTTCAAGACATGAAGCTTTCAGTGATACACTAAAGGGTAGCAATGAATATTTTGGTGGGCCCCATCTCAAAAGTGCAATGGAGCAATAAGGAGGAAAAGTGTTATGTGAGATAAATTATGGAAGTTTCCTTTTACATCGCAATGATCCTTTATATTGTGATTTACTCACTTTATGCACAAATGATGTTGCACTAGGAAAATAATCTACACAATGGTATTCCAACGATCAAGATCAAGGGATGGTGATCAAACAGTGATCACAAGTCTACTTCACATCATGGAAATTTACTTTAATGCCCGAAGTGAAAATGTGATGGGTTAAGTGTCTGTGATGGTTAGAAACAAAAGGATAGAGATCAATGACACTAGTTTAAAGGAAACTCATCTAACAGTTGTGTTTTGATGATGGAAAGGATAAAGGATGATTGAAGTATTATGGAATGAAGATTTGAGATCAATAGACCAAATTCAAAGTTGAAGATCCTCAATAGCTCTAACAGTACAAACATAGGTTTGGTCTGGTAGCCGACACAGTACATGAATTTAATTCATTTACCTACTCCTATGACTAGTTGATTAGTGATATGACTTGTACATTGGTGGCATACACTGCAGAAAGATCAAGAATAGAATCAAATTGAGAATACAAGGATATGGAATTAAATACATATTAGGTTTAGGGTTTTGAAAGTTACCATGTTTATCAAATTAAATGAATCATAATAGGTGGTTTGTGGCTTGAGGAATGAATGCCTTGCTGAGTAAATCATGAGAAGATTGATAATAAAAATTGAGCTAAGTGTGGATGCATGAGGTAGGTAGAGTGAGCTCTTGAGGTGGATAAAGAATGCACTAATAGAAAAATGGAAAGGTGCAGAGAGGTGTGTGTGTGTGTGTGTGTGTGTGTGTGTGTGTGTGTGTGTGTGTGTGTGTGTGTGTGTGTGTGTGTGTGTGTGAATGAGTAGAACCTAAACACAAATTAGAGATCTTTATTAGGGTTAACATTCAATTTGCAAAAAAATGATAGTTGCATAATAGAGAGAGGTGCTAGGTATAGAATTGTGTTGCAGAGATAGCTTGACAAAGAACTGAGTAGTTGTAAATAGAGTTCCAACATTGAAATGTGTTCAATAGAAAAAATTATAATTGTTTTATTATAAATCTAATTGGTGGGTGCCATTAGATAATGGGGTAGGGCTCAGTGTAGGGAGTTGGTGCTCCTAAAACCAAGGGATTGGTGTATCCTCAGGGTTGGTTTCCTTATACATTATACTCAGAAGATATTCTTTGTGAGGATAGATTAGGATAGTAGATCCTAACAACTATTCTCACTATGGCTTTTCCCATCTTTGGTTTTCCACGTATATCTTTTGTTATCCACAATTGTGTGTGTGTGTGCGTGCTTATTTCTCTACTTGGTTAATCTATCTACATAATGCATTAAGGGCCAAATTTTTTATTATCTACTAATTCACCCCCCATCTCAGTAGAATGTTTTGTTCCAACAATGTATTATTATAATAAAATGAATATATTTCATGTTTTAATGGGGTATATAATGACTCAATTTTCATCTTTATTTTCAAATGGTAATTTTTTTTTATAGACCTACATTTCACTAGGAATGAAGCCAATTTGGTGGAATAATGGTACATTATTCTCTTCTTGGAAATATGAGATTATTCAATTTCCTTTTGGGAATCATTGGTATTTTTTAGGAACCTTGAATAGGTAATTAGTGAGTTCAAATGGATACATTTATTGTCATCACCATCATGTCAATATCTTATAAATATGTACAATAGCAATCCACATCAACCAAATTTATTTTAGTTGATTTACATTACAATTGGGTTTTCTTCATTTTTGGTATAGAAAATTATTTTTGGTTTGTGGTTTGGGAAGCAAAGTGAATTGACACTATTGCCATTGTTAATTGAAAAAATACCTTATTTTAATTCATATTTTTATTTCAATCATTCCTCATAATTAAATTAAAAATCACTCATAATTTTACCAAGCATAATCTCTCCTTGAAGTTTCTTTACAAATTGATTTTGATTAAGCCAATAAGTTGTTTGTTAACCAAAATAAATAAATAAATTATATTCCTAGTGTAAAAATTTTAGTGGGATCATACCTATGGAATTTGAAAAGGAAAGGATCAAAGGATTCATATGAAAAAGAATAAAATTTAATTATTAAAATATAGATTGGAAGAATAATAAAGGTCATGCCAAGAACACAGATTATTTTTAAGTTAAAAATGAAAGGATAAAGTAATGGAATGAAGAGAAATAGAAAAAAGAGGGCATGTAGCTATAGGAAAAAGAGGAAAAGGTTGATAGACAAAGGAAAGGTGCATGATAGTTGATCAAAAGAGAACAAACATAAAATTTAATAATAAAAAAAATGGGAAAAGGAAGGAGGTTGTGCATAACAAAGGAGGGAGATTTTGTCATAACCCAATTTTATTGTTGATGAAGGAGCATCCATGGCCTTGCACAATCTTGCATCAACAAAAATGAGGTTGAGTTGGTTTTGTTTCATTTTTGGTGTGAAATTTCATATTATTTATGAAATTCAAATTTTTGTGTGTGTTGAAATGCAATGACATGTTTGTAAATGCAATTTCAAATACACTTTCAAAATTTGACTCAATTTGAATGTGGGGATAGTGGTGAAAAATGGAAAAAATAAAAAAAAAGCGAGAAAATCAAAGCATGGGCATGGATTTATGGAGAGTTAATTATTTTTAATTTCTAATTTAAAACTTCATTCCAAGTGTCCTAAAAAATAGTAACCCAGAGGTGGAAGCCCAAAAATGGAAAAAGCAGTTTTTTGCTTTCATTGGTGAAATTAATGTAGGAATAAAATGCATATTCTTGGCCTAGCTAATAATAGGAGTTTTAATTAATTATTTTTGGTATTATTTGGTGTAATTTTTTTGTGATTGGGTAGCCATGAAGGTGGGGTGTTGGATTTTTGAAGTGGAATGAAATTCAAGGAAATGAAAGACATTGCATTCCATGTGCATTTTGGGGCAAAACAAAAAAAAGGAAAACTAAGATTTTCATTTGGGAGTCTTCAGGGAAAAAGAGAAAAGGATTTTACCTGGGTGTGAGACCTCCTGTAGAGGTTTTCCAACAAGAAATTGTAGGTTGGAGAATTGGAGAGAGATTCAATATAATGAATGAAATCACTGATAGAGGTTGAAGACTGCAAAAAATTTATGTGTGTGGAATTATTTGTGTGGAAAGTATATTTTATGAGGGTTGAAATTAAGTTTTCCATTTCTTCATACATCAGTGGTATCAGAGCAAGGAAGATTATGAGAGTGTGAGAAAACTGCCAAAGAGAGGTAGCTTGCACCAGTGACTGTGAGTTGTGGGTGTGCAACCATGTTTGCTAGAGGAAGAGGAGAGGATTTTGTGAGAAATGATGAATTTAGAGCTTTGAGAAGACAAGTTGAAAATTTTCAAAATGAGATAAGGAGAGGCTTTACAAGAATGAGAGATCCAAGAAGTGAAGATGAAGGAGATGAAGAAGAAACTATAGAGAATGCTAGTTTAGATATTGAGCAAAGAGAAGAAATTGTAGCAGTTGCAAATGACCCACTATTGAAAACTTTAACAAAAATGGGAAAGAGACTGAAAATGGATGTACCCACCTTTAATGGAAGCCAAAACCCAAAAGAATTAATAGATTGGCTAAATGAGATAGAGGAGTATTTTGAATTTGAAGAGATAGAGGACCCAAACAAAGTAAGATATGTGAAAACAAGGTTGAAAGGAAATGCCTCCATATGGTGGAGAGAGATTCAATTAGAATGGGGGAGTAAAGGAAAAAAAGAGATTACCAAATGGGATAAAATGGTGAAGCTTAAAAGACAATTTATGCCAGTAGACTATGAATTAGATTTGCTTAAAAGAATGCAAGGTCTAAAATAGGGCAGAAAAATAGTTAAAGAGTACATAGAAGAATTTCATAAAATTCTTATAAGAACCAACCATTTAGAGGTGACAAAGGAGAAATTTACAAGGTATATTAGTGGATTAAGGTCAAGCATTCAAGAGGAAATGTCACTTATTAGAGTTTTAACCATGGAGGATGCCTATCAAACAACCTTAAAAATTGAAGAGAGGTTAAACAAGAAGTTTGAAAACAAGCAAAAAGGAAAAGGACGTGGAGGCAAGGTGGGTGTAAGAACCTACAAGAGTGAAGAAAATCAGAAAAAGGGATACAAAAATGAAGAGGGAAGCAATAATGCAACAAAGTATGATGAAGGAAAAATTTCAAGAGGACAAAATTTCATAGGTAGAGGTAGAGGGCGTGGCTTTGGTGGAGGCCCATTCAGAGGAACTTGCTTCAAATGTGGAGAAGAGGGACACCAGGCATATGGTTTCCCTCACACTAAAGAGAAACCAAGAAGAAAGAAAGAACATCAAGGAAGGGCAGAAAATGTCAATGAAGAGGAAGAGGCACCTTCCTCACAATCTGATGATGTAGAAGAAGGAGAAGTTTTGATGACAAGGAGAGCACTCCTTAATGATGACAGTGAACCAATACAAAGGAAAAAGTTGTTCAAAACAAGGTACAAATGTGAAGGAAGAGTATGCAACATTATTGTGGATAGTGGAAGCATAGACAATCTTGTGTCCAAGGAGATGGTGAAGAAGTTGAATCTTGAAAGAAGAAAACATCCTAAACCATACTGGATAGCTTGGGTGCGAGACACTCAAAAGTTACTTTTGAGTGAGTAGTGCAATGTGAAGTTCAAGGTTGGAAACTACAGTGATAATTTTTTTTGGGATATCATCCCTATGGATACTTGTCACATTTTTCTTGGAAGGCCATGGAAATATGACCGAAAATCCATACATGATGGGTGTGCTAACACCTAGAAAATTGTGAAAGATGGAGTGAAGCATAAGTTGAAACATTTGAAGAAGGAAAATGTTCAAGTTTGTGGTAATGCTAGAGTTTGTTTAGTTGATGCAAGAAGATTTATTGAAGGAATGAAGCATGAGAAATTTTGTTTTTCTATTATTCCTAAATTTACCAATGAAGTTGTAGATGAAATTCCTATAGAGGTTGTTGATTTGGTGTAAGAGTTCAAGATGATTGTTTCAAATAATGTGCCTGAAGGACCTCCACCAGTGAGAAAAATTAGTCATCAAATTCATTTGATTCCAGGGGAAAGTTTTCCAAACAAGGCAGCCTACAGAATGTCACCTATAGAGACTAAAGAGGTAAATAGGCAAGTTGATGATTTGTGAAAGAAAGGTTTGATAAGAGAGAGTTTAAGCCCATGTGTAGTGCCTATTGTTGTTACCAAAGAAAGGAGGAGAATGGAGGATGTGCATGGATTCAAAGGCAATAAACAAGATTACCATCAAATATAGATTTCCATTTCCTCGAATGGATGATATAATGGATTGCTTGAGGGGAGCAGGGTACTTCACCAAAATTGACTTGAAGAGTGGGTATCGCCAATTAAGGATACATGAGGGAGATGAATGGAAGATGACTTTCAAGACAAAAGAAGATTTGTATGAGTGGTTGGTCATGCCATTTGGACTAACTAATGTACCCAGTACATTTATGAGACTTATGAATGAGGTTTTGAAGAAGTTTCTTGGGAGGTTTGTAATTGTTTATTTCGATGACATTCTTATTTTCAGTAAAACATTTGAGAAACATTTGATGCATATTAGATGTGTTTTTGAGAATCTTAAAGAACAAAAAATGTTGATCAATCTTAAGAAGTGAGATTTGTGAAGAAGGAATTAGTATACTTGGGTTTTGTAGTGTCAAGTGAGGGCATCAAGATGGACCTAGAGAAGGTGAAAGCAATCTTGGAGTGGCCTACACCAAAAATAGTGACCAAGGTGAGATCATTTCATGGTTTAGCTAGTTTCTATAGAAAGTTCATAAGAGGATTTAGTAACATATGTGCCCCACTAACTGAAACCATAAGAGCAGATAAGAAAGATTTCAGATGGACTTCAGGGGAATCAAAGAGTTTTAATGTGTTGAAGGGAAAAATCATTGAGCAATTGGTTTTAACACTTCCAAATTTCAACAAGGTATTCCAAGTTCATTGTGATGCAAGTGGTAGTGCTATTGGAGCTATTTTGAGCAAAGAAGGTAAACCCGTTGCTTACTTTAGTGAGAAGTTAAATGATGCTAAAAATAAGTATTTATTTTATGATAAAGAATTTTATGCTATTGTGCAAGGTTTAAAAAAATGGAGACACTATTTGTTGGCTAAGGAGTTTGTTTTATATACCGATCACCAAGCATTACAATATTTGGGCAGCCAAGGTAAGCTTAGTCAAAGACACATGAAATGGGTTGAGTTATTGCAATCTTATACTTTTATTTTGAAGCATAGAAGTGGGAAATCTAACTGGGTTTTTGATTCTTTGAGTAGAAGGAAAAACTTGTTGATTCAGATGTAGGTTGAGGTGGTTGGCTTTGAAGAGTTGAAAGATTTATATGAAGAGGATCCTAATTTTGGAGAGGCATGGAGAGTTTGTAAAATTCCTATTTCAACTGATAGGACAAAGTGGTTAGACTATCTCATTCAAGATGGCATGCTATTTAGAGGTAATCAATTATGTATTCCAATAAGTTCAATGAGGTTGAATCTAATCAAGGAAAAACACAGTGGTGGACTTGCAGGGAATTTTGGCATGGATAAGACATTGGAACTTGTAGGTGAGAAGTATTATTGGCCTCAAATTCAGCAAGAGGTGAGAAATTATGTCCAAAATTGTGGGGTTTGTCAAGTAGAAAAAGGAGTGAGTTAAAACATGGGTTTATATCAGCCACTACCTATTCTAAAGAAGCCATGGGAGGACATAAGTATGGATTTTGTGCTTGGTTTTCCAAGGACACAAAGAGGGTATGATTCCATATTTTTTGTGGTTGATAGGTTTTCTAAAATGGCACACTTTATTCCTTATCATAGAACTAATGATGCAGTGAATGTTCAAATAGAGGTGGTGAATAGGAGTTTGGGAAATTTTCTAAGGTGTATAGTTGGAGACAAACCGAAGGCATGAGATTTGGTCATACCTCAAGTGGAGTTTTCCTATAACAACTTAGTCAATAGAAGCATAGGTAAATCCCCTTTTCAAATTATTTATGGAAACAACCCCATAGTTGTTTCATATTTAAATAAGATTGAAAAAAGTGTGAAGAAGAGTGCATATGCGGAGGACTTTGTAGAACACATGAAGGTCTTGCACGAAGAGGTGAGAAAACATATCAGCAAAATGAATACTTCATACAAAGAACGTGCTGATAAGAAGAGGAGGCATAAGGAGTTTTAGATTGGGGATGATGTGATGGTTCACTTGAGGAAGGAGATATTTTTAGTTGGCACTTACAACAAGCTGAAAATGAAGAAGGTTGGACCATGCAAGGTGCTGAAAAGACATGACTATGATAATGCCTATGAAGTTCAATTGCCTAGTGAGCTTAATATTTCTCCAATTTTTAATGTTTCTGATCTAACCATGTTCTATGAGAGTGAAAATGGTGAAGGTGCAGCAAAGGGGAAGCAACAAGAAGTCTTATCAAAATTTGATCAAGAAAAGATAGAGTCAATTCTTGATAGAAGAGTGAAAAGGAGCACTAGGAAGAAGCAGTATTGAGAATATCTTGTGAAATGGTTTGGGAGACCAATGGAGGATGCAACATGGTTATCTAAGGCTAATATTACTCATCTTGGATATCCATTGTAGAAGTGATAGGATCACTTTCAGTTACCATGGTCGTCTAATGCAGGAGCATCCATGGCCTTGCACAATCTTGCATCACTAAAAAGGAGGTTGAGTTGGTTTTGTTTCATTTTTGGTGTGGAATTTCATATTATTTATGAAATTAAATTTTTTTTGTGTGTTGAAATGCAATGACATGTTTGTAAATGCAATTTCAAATACACTTTAAAAATTTGACTCAATTTAAATGTGGGGATAGTGGTGAAAAATGGAAAAAGCATAAAAAAGTAGGAAAATCAAAGCATGGGCATGGCTTTCTAGAGAGCTAATTGTTTTGAATTTTTTATTTAAAACTTCATTGCAAGTTTCCTAAAAAATAGGAACCCAGAGGTGGATGCCCAAGAATGGAAAAAATAGTTTTTTGCTTTTACTAGTGAAATTAATGTTGGAATAAAAGGCATATTCTTGGCCCAATTGATAATAGGAGTTTTAATTAATCATTTTTGGTATTATTTGGTGTAAATTTTCTGTTGTTGGGAAGCCATGAAGGTGGGGCATTGGATTTTTGAAGTGGAATGAAATTCAATGCAAATTCAACGAAATGAAAGACATTGCATTCCAGGTGCATTTTGGGGGAAAACAAAAAAAAAAAGGAAAACTGAGATTTTCATTTGGGAGTCTTAAAAACAAAAGAGAAACTGATTTTACCTGGGTGTGAGACCTCATGTAGAAGTTTTCCAACAAGAATTTTTGGGATGGAGAGTTGCAGAGAGGTTTAACAAAATGAATGGAATCACTGATAGAAGCTGAAGACTATGAAGATTGATAGATTGTTGAGGTTGTGTGTTTAGATTGCAAGGTTGACGAATGTGCAACAAATACATGTGTTACTTTTTGAGTTTCAAATGTGTGTGAAGGGCATGTAATAACACAAAATCCTTCTATGGATTGTTTGTAATTGTTTTTTCTTGCTGATGAGTTAAATATTTTATGCATTGCAAATTGAAATACCATTTTCCAGATTGTTATTGCAACAAACATTTTATGTGTGTGTGGAATTATTTATGGGGGAAGTATATTTTGTGAGGGATTGAGTAAAGTTTTCCATTTCCTTCATACATCAATTGCATATTATTTGAATGTGGAAAATTGAATTATTGATGAAATTCAATTAAATATTTAATGTAGATTCTGGAATATTCGAAGGTTGAATATAAGGAGTTGATTAATGTTGATTTTGTGGATTTTTGAAAACTTTTTTTATATGTCATCAAGAATTTGAGTGTTACTAATCAATTTGCAAGTGTAAATGTGTGTAGTTTTAGGATGATAGGTAGAAGGATGAGAACACGGTCAAAGAAGGATTGTTTAGCTGGATCGAATGGTAAGCTAGTTGGAATCTGGGTGCACAGACCACAATGGCATGATGACTAGAATTTGATTGATCTGCATATATAAGAATGTTTTTTTATTTGAACTATTTTTAGTGCTTGCAAATGAATGATTAGTAGAGTTAATTATCTATTCAAGCCTTGTGGTTTGAAGGAACTAAAATGAGCTTCATAAAAAAAATTCTCTTCTTTAGTGTAGAAATATATATATATATATATATATATATAAAGAAGCTTGAAATGTAAAATTTAAATTTCCTTACTTAAGATGATAGTGTATGGAACCTTTGATTCATTCCAAACAAGAAAATTGTATATGAATGTTTTATTTAAAACATATGCATATATACATATATGTGTATGTAAATTGAACACACACACACAAATATATGTATATATATACATTATTCAAATGCATGGTAAGATGTAAATGAAATAATTTAAATCCATAGAGATACAAATATGTAAGTATATATATATATATACATACATATTCATGTTCAAATTTGAATGGAAATAAGTTGATAACTAATGCTTTAAGAAACAGATTGTGGTAAAATCAATGAAGATTACAAGGCATACCCAAGATGCTCGTGTCCTTCCCAATAATAATGGCATTATTCAAAATTAGAGGGTGGATATGGAAGGAAACTACCATAATATTAGCACCCAACCACATGCAAAAGTGGGGGGTGTTACCATTATTTTGGAATGAAGGTGGTGGAAAAAGTAGGAGATCGATGAGGAAGGAAATTGACAAGCACCCAAAAAGAAAAAAAGAGATTGAAGTTGTAGTAAAAAATGTATAGAAATCTTCAATTCAACAAGCTCATCCATTGAGGTAATTCTATTCATGAATTAGTGTCAATATTTCTATCATATCACTTCCTTATTTATGTTTATCATTGCATATGTTCATAGAACCGATAGTATAGGGGCATGCAATGTACTCACCTATGTATTTCGGCTTGAGCCAAATGAATATTTTTGGCAATCATCATTAGGGTATTTGCATGGCCTATGACCTGCTCATGTTAGTCTTTTGTTTAATGAAACCATTTAGCTAGCTATGCTAGTCTGAGGCATCAAAATCTTAAAAGTTATTGTTAAGAATTTTCACTCAATAGAGCAAGCCATATCATGTGGCTATCAGATATTATAATTTGATTCATTGTGTACCTTTTGGTGTTGACTATGTAAGGGTTTACTTACCGAACTTGTGTAAAGAGGAAATAAACCTCTGTGCTACCTTCAATGTGTCGATAGAGTTATCCTTTAAAGAAAATGCTTCCCATTATTAGCCTAGCTGATAGTGGCTAAAGTATAAAACATTCTTCTTTTTGTAGATTAGTGGTAATCATATGTGCACAAAAGAAACCTCGATTTGAAGAATCAAAGGTTGTTAATGAAATCTTTCTTTGAAAACTTGTAAAGATCGATCCTTAAGATCGATAGTGTAAATTGTTGTTTTAGAAGTGGATATAAGTCAGCATGAAGTATAGAGTAGCATGCATTAAGGTATACACCAAAATACCTGAAATGGTAACTTTGAATGAAAGTTGAGGTTAAGATAGGAGTACCCAACCATAGAAATGGGTCGAAATCTAGAAACAACCCTAGTCTTTTTTATGCAGCCTGTGTTGGAAAAATTACCATAGACCCTAAAACCTCTTTGTTTTCTTCATTGAAAAATTTTCTTAAGAAACTCACTTTGACAAGCATGTCAAAGTTTGTTCCCTTATAATATTAAATATTCTCATAGAGATTCCAATGTTGAAAGAGTTCAAGATCTAGATTAAAGACATTATGTTCTTAAGGTTGAAACTATGCTTTTTGATTTGTTTATTTTTTGTTCATGATGGACAAATCTGTTTAGTATTAAATGGTGAACAATTGCTTGTAAATAGCTTAAGATCAAAAAAATGAATAAATAACATTAGTTGTCATCAAATATATTCTATTAGTTTAAAACATAAATGTAATGATGTAAATAGAAGTTATTCTTTAGCAAATGACTCTGTTTAATTGAAAATTGTCTTTATAGTTGGAAACAACTTATTTTATGATTGTTTAGTATGTAAACAACTTACTTTATGATTGTTTAGTAGAAAATAGTACCTATTTTGTTAAAATAATGAATGCTCATGTAAAAACAACTAATTTTATGACTGTTTTGTATGTAAGCAGCTTACTTTATGACTGTTTAGTAAGAGACAATATTTGTGTTAAAAAAATGAATGTTCATGTAAAAAATAATAATTTTAGGATTAAGGAAGAAGATATTCTGAAGGTTACATTCAAAACTCGGTGTTCTCCACATCTAAAAGGTGTGAACTATGGCTGCCAATTCACATATGACAACCATGATCTCAACAAAGTCTAACTTGAGGCAGCAGGTAATTCAAAGTATGCTAGGGGATGAGCACTATGAGAGAGTGAAGAGCATCCTAGCAGAAACCCCTTCAGATAATTGGTTTGATGGGTATGAAATTGAAATGGATGGAATTTTGAGGTACCAGAGGAGAATGTATATTTCCTACTCTAGATAGCTAAGAAAGTTGGTTTTAGAAGAAGTTCACAATGCACCTTATTCAAAACACCCTGTTGTATCTATG
This sequence comes from Sequoia sempervirens, assembly GCA_007258455.2. Taxonomy (NCBI): domain Eukaryota; kingdom Viridiplantae; phylum Streptophyta; class Pinopsida; order Cupressales; family Cupressaceae; genus Sequoia; species Sequoia sempervirens. Next base: position 722,924,075 of record VDFB02270651.1, read on the forward strand.
ATGATTGTGGAGTTGAAAAATCTATATTTTTGGCTCAAACTCAAGAAGGATGTAGTGGAGTATGTAGCCACATTCTTGGAGTGCCAGCAAGCTAAGGCTGCGCATGCACATCTAGCTGAGTTATTGTATCCACATGACATACCTGAGTATAAATGGCAGGTGATCAATATGGATTTGTATAGGGGTTTCCATTAAGCAAGAATAAGCATGATGTTATCTTGGTCATGATTGATAAGTTGACCAAGTTGTGCACTTCATTATGAGAAACCTTAAGTATGGATCATTGACCCTAGCTAAGAAATTTGTTTAGGAGATCTTTCATTTGTATGGAGTGCCAGAGACTACCATTTTTGATAAGGACACATGGATGAACTCAAGGTTTTAGACAACCTTAAATGTAGCATTGGGAACTGAATTGAATTTCAGCTCGGCTTATCATCCTCAGACTAATGGGTAGATAGAGAGGGTGAATCAGGTAGTTAAATAACTCCTTCGAATGTATTGTATGGACCAATAGTATAGGTGGGAAGAATATTTTCCTTTGTTAGAATTTTCTTATAACAACTCCTATCATACATCCTTAGGCATGGCACCATTTGAAGCCTTATATGGGAGGAAGTGTCGTACCCCCATCAATTGTGATAAACTGGAGGACAAGATCATAGTAGGACTTGAAATGCTTAAGGAAATGGAAGAACAAATGAGGGTCATTAAGAGCAGACTGAAATAAGTGATACCAACAAAAGAGTTATTCCAACAAGAACCAAACTCTTAGACAATTTACAATAGGGGATAATTTTTTCTTAAGAGTTAAACCTAATAAAATCTCTATTACTTTTGGAAAGTTTTCCAAGTTGGCCCCAGGATATGTGGGACAGTTTGAAGTCTTGGAAGTGATTAACCCAGTTGCTTATAAAGCTCTACCACCTACTTTGGCTCAACTTTATAATCTGTTTTATGTTTCTTTGCTTAATCCATATCATCCTGATGTGGCTCATGTACTTCATTGGCAATTCTTGTAGTTACAGGATCCAAGAGTGGTGCTAGTGGAGGCCATTAGAATCTTAGATAGAAGAAACATTAAGTTGCAAAGTAGAGATATTGCTTAGTATAAGGTCCAATAGGACTAGTATTTAGAGGATAGTGCTACTTAGGAGGATGCAGAAGAAATAGAATGCTCCTTTCTGCACTTGCTTTCTTGAAAAGAAACTCTATAATTTTGTTTGAAATTTTTGGATTGAGATGCTATGATATTTCACGCTTTAAAATTTTGATGTTGAAATAGACATATATTTTGAAATGATGTTGAAATAGACATATTTTTCACATGATGTTGAGATAGACATATATTTTCAAATGATGTTGAAAGACATATACTTCATATGATGTTGAAATAGACATATATTTCATGTGATGTTGAAATAGACATATATTTTGAAATGATGTTGAAATAGACATATATTTTGATGAGATGTTGAAATAGACATAAATATTCAAATTTGATGTGATGCTACTTACTTTGACTTACTAGACATAAGGGTGATGTCTCTTCCAAGAGGGGAAGGATGTCATAACCCAATTTTATTACATATTTATTTAAATGTGGAAAATTGAATTATTGATGAAATTCAATTAAATATTTAATGGAGGCTCTGAAATATTTGAATGTTGAATATAAGGAGTTGACTGATGTTGACTTTGTGGATTTTTCAAAACTATTTTTTATATGTTATCAAGAATTTGAACATTACTGATCAATTTGCAAGTGCAAGTGTGTGTAGTTACATGATGATAGGATGAAGGACAAAAACACGATTGAAGATGGATTGTTTAGCTAGATCGAACAGTAAGCTAGTTGGAATCTGAGTGCACACACCACAATGGCATGATGACTAGAATTTGATTGATTTGCATATATAAGAAAGTGAATTTTTTTCTAATTTGAACTATTTTCAGTGCTTGCAAGTGAATGATTAGTAGATTTAATTATCTATTCAAGCCTTGTGATATGAAGGAACTAAAATGAACATTGTAAAGAAAATTATCTTCTTTAGTGTAGAAATATATATATGTAAAGAAGCTTAAAATATAAAATTTAACATTCCTTAAGATGATAGTGTATGGAACCTTTGAGTCATTCCAAATGAGAAATTTGTATATGACTGTCTTATTTAAAACATATGCATATATACATATATACATATATATGTGTATTTAAATCAAACACACACACACATATATATTTAAATACATATATATAAATACATATAAATATATATAGATATTGTATACACCTAAAAATGGTCTAGATAATCTAATTAATTAAATACGATTTATTTGATTAATTAACCCTTCTATTTTCATCTACTTATAAATAAATAGAAATATTTATTTATATAGTTCACATTTAATTATTTTATCTTTATCATATTATTTCATCTTAATTAAATTAAAAAATCACATACTTTGTTTTATTTAATTATTATTATCAAATTCTTCTATAATTATATTTATTGTATCTTAATCACATCATCCTATCTTAATTAAATAAACAAATTCAAATACTTTGTTTTATTTAATTATCTATTTTTTGTCATCTAAATTAAATAAACAAATTCACATACTTTGTTTTATTTAATTACCACATTTCTTCCATGTTTATTTAATAAACAAATTTCTATAGTTTGTTTTATTAAATTAAATATCCTCTTTTGCTAATTTGAATAAATCCAATAATTCAAAAAAAGCATATTTCTACAACTATTTCCTCTTTTCATTCATCATATGCACCAACAAAATTAGATATTTTATATCTAATTAATTCAAGTTGACCTTCACAGACAAATTTGGAGACAAATTTGAGACAAATTATAGGAAAACTTCTTCATATTCTTCCATTGATCATTCTTATCCTCTAGCTGAATATTTTTGTGGGGAGGAAAAATCTCCATAATCTTCTCAGGCGTCTTCATCCTTCACCATTGAATCTTTCAAATCAAATCCAAACCTTTTCTTTACTGCCACATCACAAATATGCTGCCAAGAATCTATAAATACAACCTCTTTCTACAAGAAATGGATCCCAACTTTATGCAATCTTACTCTGCAGAAATAGCATTAGAGAAATTAAGCATTTGAGCATTGAGCAAACAATAAATAGTAATTAACAATCATATAGCAATCATAATCATGGCTTTTCATTTAGCTGCATCTTAGTTTACAATAGTTTGTTTTATTAGTTTCATGTCAATTTCAGCTACAGTATCATCACCATATCATTTAGCAATCATTACATAGGATTAGATTCCTGCATTTAACATCTCATTCACTTGATTGGAATTTTAACAGTCATAGTGCTTACACAATCTAAGAGCCACAATGATTTAATAAATCTTTGGAGATAGAGAGCAATAGGATGATTTTAAGATATTTCCTGCTTTAATTATATTAATTGTTTGTTTAAGGGTAAGTGCACCAATCTATGACATAATTTAGGTGTCAAATTGGAACAATTTGCAAAAAAAGGTTGAAATTGGCCGTTTGGTGCATGCCAAATTTGGCATGCACCATATCTAAAAGTTGAATAAAAGAAAAAAAATGAATTTGAAACCCTCATTTCACTTCAACCCGTGGCTTGGCTTGAAGGATTTGAGGTTTGCAACTCACGCTCACCAAATATCATCCATTATTTGCATCCTTAGCTTGCTATTTTTCACAAGGATGCCACCAACACATCAGAGACGTCGAAGATTTTGAAGAGGTATGTATGTTTATTCTATTTATTTCAAATTTAATTTAGAATGTAGATTGAAATAGGTTTTTATAATAAAATTGTGTTCTAATTATTAGGGAATGAATCTCCACCTCCAAACATTGAGAATTCATAGTCACCCCCTTAGGAAGAACCTTTTATACAAGAACAACCTAAAACCCCTCCATCAATTCATAGGCATCCTCAAGGAACACAAGAAAATATTCTAAATCAAATTGAAAACAATAAAAGAGACATTGAACAATTAATTGGAAGATTAACCGAGCATGTTGAAACCCACCCTTATAGGAGAGGGATTGCTGAATCATTGAAGTCAATTGTATCTCATGTAGGAGAAATGAGCGAGAAAATATTTTTTTTGGTCAAATAAGAGGCATGAGATGAGACAATATTATGCTAGTGGTTTGTCATATGTAGATGTTAATTTTTTTTTTTAGCAAGGACAACTTGTGTGCCCTATTTACAAACCCAAAAAATAATGCACCTTTGTCTCATACATGCAGGAGGTTCCCCATCCATTGGTTCCACCATGAGTTAATTAAAAATAAATTTTGGGAGTGGTAGTGGATGGTATTTGACCAACCTTCATGCAATACCCATGAGGTACAACAATAATTTTTTAGGAAACTCTATTATGAGTTTATCCTCAATAAGATGCCAAATTATTTTGACATCTTAGACATTCAGGGTAGAGGTGGGGGCTCCACACATGATATACATGTTGCACCATGTAATCCACAGTTGGCATCAAGATCCTTAGCTAGACCCATGCTAGAGCATGTCGTCGTTCCTTCCATTGTTAAGGATAGTGTAGAGTTGGAAATGATGGAATCGATTGGCTCACTCACCTAGACCATTTTTACAGTGTGTGAGGCCTCTAGTAGAGCCTAGTGTGGAGGAGAGGTGTAGGCCCTAAGCTCCACCCCACCATTGTGGCCCTTGTGGTGCAATGTGCATGTACAATTATCAGAGTGCTCGAGATGCAACTACACAGCCTACATCAGTTGTAGAGGAAATGGATTTCATAGATGATTTGTTGAATGATACATTCAGAATTCTCAGGTAAAATTCAGCAAGTTCATTTAATGTTGTTTATTAAATTAAATTTTGAAATTTAAGAATAAGTAAATTAGTAGAATTTTGATATGATGAAATTTCATGGTCAGAGTGTTCATGAGATGTGCCCCATTCCTACAAACCCTTATTTTTTCTCAACATTGAGTCCACAAATATGCAACTAGTATTAAAGATATTATTATTGCATTTGAACAGTTGAATGTTATATTTGAATGTTTGTCTCATAACATGCTTTGGATTTCAAATAGTTTCCTAGTGAACCTTTGATCTCCATACCTTGTAATTAATTTCCTCAAACAACTTACACTCAAGTATCCTTTATTCAATAATGGTGTTACAAAACAATGTTAGCTAGTTTTCATAATTTTGCATTTACAAATCTAAAACATTGATGAGAAACACAAACATTGCATTTGTATTCCTTGATCATGTCACATTATCTTCTACTAATTCACTTTTTTTTCCTTTATTCCTTCCTAATCCCATCCCATTAACATTTAATAGTTCACCCTACCATTTACTCTTTCATTTACCATTTGAAGATGTTGACATCAAACAACCGTGGTGATGTTGGTGGTACGATGGACCATGGAGTTGTTGTAGCAATAGCTAGTTTTGATCCATTGAGAGAGGTATGTAATAGATTAGTCGATTTGACATTATATTTTATCTTTTATGGTCTATTATAGAAAATTTTCATGTTACTTTTGTGTAGCTTAATTTCTATCTTGATGGTTTCTATAGGTGGTTGTCACTCTAGATCGTGGACATGGTAATGATGTCAATTGGAATGATGACTATCTATATGGAGTAAGTGATTATATTTTGTTATATGTCACTCGACAATTCAATTTCTATGTATTAACATCTTTACATTTTATTGTATCAGTTAAAGGTCCAGAGTGAAGAGAGGAGGACTAGTGAGTGTGTTTGAAAGACCAAAGAACCAACAGTCACTCCATCCAACTGAATTTTGAAGGCAGCATGAGATCTATTTCCTTCCCTTAGAGGGAAATGATTGTATTAAGGTCATTTGTTGTATGCCTATGTGGCATTTTGGAACATATGTTTTGTACTATTGATATATACGTGACATTTTATGTCCATAATATGGCTCCTTTGTACTAAGCCTGTATGGATTTTTTGGATATATTGTATATACTTTTATCAATATATATCATTGTATAGCCTTACAACTTTGTGATTAAGAAAATATTATTTTGCTATTGTCATTCTTGAATGATGTTATCATGCGTATTATGTAAATCGTATTATTGAATGTTGTAGGCATGGATTTTGTTTACATCTAATGCTTAATTAATTATTGTTGATTGCTCAATAAGCTCCATCTAAAGCGTATTGTGTAAATAAGCTCCTTTCCTTGTGGTTTGTATCCTTTGGAATGCTTCAATTACTTGTGCCTCAATTATTCACATGTATGCTTCACTTATTCACATGTATACTTCACGTATATTGTGTGTATTTATCTGTATGATTCATGCTTCCAATGCATAGTAGCAAAAATCTTTTGGGGAAAATTTTGACAAACCAAAAGTATAAGATTTTTTTAAAAAGTCAGGAAAAAATCATATTTAAAAAAAATGTAAAAAGTTGTAGAACAAGAGATAAAAACTATTTATTTTGAAATTGAAAGGTATTTCCATAGCATATAGAGATATATAGAGCAAATAAAATAAATATTTTAACTAATGAATTGTAAAAAAATAAAATTTGTAGTTTATATTCATATCGTTGATTACATTTTATTGCACATCTTTCAAAGTTAAAGCATTAGTTCACACTACATAACTAATAACTAGATGTTGATAGATGAAAAAAATTCAATTACAATATAGTTTTTACAAAGTCAACCTAAGCAATTATGCAATTATTTCACATTGCATAACTAATAAGTAGGAGCAACTGCCAATTGCATTTTCTTATCATGACATTCTATGAGGCTAGATTTCTTTGACATTATTTTATCAAATAGTTCATTGTCTTGTCTATGTTACCACAGTTTTCATACATGTCTAGCAAAGTATTTTGTCAAAAAGTTCACTACCTTGTTGCTATGGCTAAAATCATAAAACTAGTGCTTTCAAACAAGTTATGGATGCTTGGAAAAAATCTATCAAAAGCATAATAGCAAACAATACTATAGACAAGGAAATGAATTGCTTGAAAAAAATGCCTGAAAGAAATGTGGTCTCATGGTGATTGAATTCCATGACATACAAATTGCTATGGATTTTCATGTCATTCCATCACCATGAGACAACGTTTCTTTGAGGTATTTTTTCAAACAATTCATTGCCTTGTCTATGCTACCACATTTTTCATACATGTTTACTAAAGCATTTTATCAAACAATTCACTGCCTTGCTACTATGGCTAAAAACCTAAAATAGATGCTTCCAAACAAGCTATGGATGCTTGGAAAAAACTATATCAAAGCATAATAAGAAGCAATAGCATATACAAGGCAGTGAACTGTTAAAAAAAATGCCTCAAAGAAATGTGGTCTCAATGTACTTGTCATGGCATTCCATCACCAAGAGAACACATTTCTTTGAGTATTTTTTTTCAATCAATTCACTTCCTTGTCTATGCTACCACATTTTTCATACATGTCTTCCAAAGCATTTTATCAATCAATTCACTGCCTTGTTGTTATGGCTAAAAGTCTAAAATAGGTGCTTTCGAACAAGCTATATGGATGCTTGGAAAAAATCTATCAAAGCGTAATAGTAAGCAATAGCATAGACAAGGTAGCAAACTATTTGAAAAAATGCCTCAAATAAATGTGATCCCATGGTGATGGAATGCCATGACAAGAAAATTCTCTAGATTTTCATGGAATTCCATCACCATGAGACCACATTTCTTTGAGGAATTTTTTCAAATAGTTTACTACCTTGTCTATGCTACCACATTTTTCATACATGTCTACCAAAGCATTTTATCAAACAGTTCACTGTCTTGCTACTATGGCTAAGATCCTACAACAAGTGCTTTCAGACAAGCGATGGATGCTTGGAAAAAATCTATGAAAGCATAATAGTAAGTGAAAGCATAGACAAGGTAGTGAATTGGTAGTATTCGATGGATGCTTCCATGTTTTACAAATAGGGGTGACCTCAATTTATAGGCTCCTTGAAAACAATTCAATGGCCAAGATTGATTCTGAATCAATGATTAAGATTACAAAATAAAACCCTAATTAGGGTTTTCACAACTAACTACCTCTCGACCAATGAGAAAATTACATTTGGGGACACTTTTCCTTCTGCTAAATATAAACCAACAATAGAAAGTTGTTGCATCATGGAGTGTCAAGTTCATTGAACCTAGACATGCTGGCTTGGAACAATTTGATTGGTTGGAAGATGACGAGATACCACCTCAACGTGTTGGATGTCCCCCTTGATCACTTTTTTCTTTTCCTTTTTCTTTCCTTAGAATATCTTTCTTTGCCAATGACTGTGTCCTTTGTGCTTGAATTTGAGGTCTAGAAGTCTCCCCTTGGAGCAAATGTCTAGACTTAAAGTTATTAAAATTTTATTTCCTAATTGCTTTGAAATTCTTTCAAGTGCCTTGAATTTGGAGAAGAACTCCCTTGTGCTTTCACCACAATGGAGGAAATTGGAACTTTCTTTGTGAAGTATTTCTTGTACTTAGCCAAATTTTGGCTATTCAATTTCATTTTGTAACACCTTCATGTGGACCATTCAACACTTAGCCAAGGTTTTGGCCATCTCTATGCTCGAATAAAATTTTCCCATGGATTTTCCTTCAATTATGATTTTGGCTTGTGCTAAGTAGGTTATTACCCATATTTGGACAAGGATTTTGTTCATTTCCCTTTTACTTTTCCTCTTTATTCCTCTGCATTGTTCCTGTTTTCTTTCCAACACCTAGTCAAAATTTGATTCTATTGTTGTAGGAAAATTCCACACTTAGCCATTTTTTTGTTTCCTCTTGGAAAATTCTACCATGTTTGTTTCTAACCTTGGTGGAATTTGGCACATGTCATGCCATTTTTCTATTATGCTTGAGTAGACTTCCTCATCGGAAAGCTAATTTCCTTACTAACTAGGTAGACTTCATGATCAATAAGCCATTCTTGGGCGGACTTTGGACTTGGCAAGACATCCTCATTTTAGCCTTGGAAAACTTCAAGATTGGTTGGCCATGTTGGGAAGAGTTGCTCATCACTTAGGGAATTTCCTTGACACTAAATCAAATTTTGAAATTTTATTCTCCAAGGTATCAACACTTAGCCAATTTTCTAAGTTTTTCTCCCAAATTTATCAATACTTAGCCAATTTTTGAGTTTTCTTTCCTCCTCTTGGCTAGGCAGACTCTACTTGTTCTTTTCCAAGGTTGGGCGGACTTTACTTGTGTCTTGCCACTTCTTAGTGGACTTTGCTTCATTCTTGACATCCTCACTTCAACCTTGGGTAGACTTCTTCATGTGCATGCCATTGTGAAAGGTAGACTTCATCAAGTGCTTGAAATTTTCTTTCTTGGCCTAAGGTAGACTTCAAGATATGTTCTCCATCTCCTATTTTCAGCTTGGGGCAAACTTTAAGTTATCTTTTCCATGTATGCTTTGAGCTAGGTAGACTTTACATTGTCTTTGCCATGTATGCTTTGAGTTGGGAAGACTTTACCTTTGTCTTGGAAAAGCACTATTCAAGCTAAGGGCAGACTTGAAAATAGTTTGGAAATAGTTTTTCTTTCCCAAGTGGACTTTGCATCATCTTGGATATTTTCCTTGACCATGGGCATGGCAGACTTTGCTTGTGCCTTGTCAAGATTGACCGGACTTGATCTTGAATTATAAATTCTTATTTTCCTTCCAAGTGAGAACCGAGAGAGGTTATTGTAGAGGGGCACAACATGATCCCATAGGCTCATACGAGAAGTTTATAATCATCATGGTGTTTGTGTAATGACATGTTGAAGTTTGCAGCCATTTTTCACTTCAGACTCTTAAAAGATTTAGCCAGTTGAATGTAGATTGGAGTGATTCAACATGTTTAGGTGTGAAAGAGGACCATTCCTAGTGTAAAAATACCCACATGGATGCATTGAAATAGTTAGTTTGGTCACATGAGTTGCAGAACGAAAATTGCAACACTTTACAACTTTGAACTACTTGCATTTGACAAATTTTTCTCCAAGAAAAATCTTTCCACCACAGGAAAATACCTCTGAGATAGTGAAAAATAAGAGAGGTTAGTGTAGAGGGGAACAAAATGATTATATAGGCTCAGATGAGAATTTTCTAAGCGTCACGGTGTCCGAGTAACAACATGCTGAATTTTGTAATTATTTTGCACTTCAGACTCTTAAGGGATTAAGTCGGTTGAATGTAGGTCAGAGTGATTCAACACATTTGGGTTAAAAAGAGGACCATTCCTAGCATAAATATACCCACTTAGATGCATTGGAATAGTTATTTTGGTCACATGAGTTACAGAATGAAAGTTGCACTAGCTTGCAACTTTGCTCTACTTGGATTTGATAACTTTTTCCCTAAGAGAAATCTCACCACCATTGGAAAACACCTCTGAGATAACAAAAAATGAGAGAGGTTATTGTAGAGGGGCACAATTTTATCCCATAGGTTTAGACAAGAAGTTTCTAAGTATCATAGTGTCCAAGTAGCATGGTGCTGAAGTTTGCAACTATTTTACACTTCAGACTCTTAAGGGATTCAATCGGTTGAATGTAGATCAGAGTGATTCAGTGCATTTGGGTGCCAAAGAATACCATTCCTAGCATAAAAATACCCACTTAGACATGTTGAAATAGTTATTTTGGTCACACGAGTTGTAGAACAAAAGTTGTACCACTTTGCAACTTTGCACTACTTGCATTTGACAACTTTTTCCCTAAGAAAAATCTTGCCACCATAGGAAAACACCTCCAAAATAGTGAGAAATAAGAGAGGTTATTGTAGAGGGACACAATATGATCCCATAAACTCATATGATAATTTTCTAAGTATCATGGTGTTCAAGCAACCTCATGCTGAAGTTTGCAACCATTTTGTACTTCAAACTTTTAAAGAATTTAGCTAGTTGAATGTAGCTCAAAGTGATTTAGCGCGTTTGAGTGCAAAAGAAGACCATGTATATCATAAAATTACCCAATTAGATGTGTTGGAATAGTTAGTTTGGTCACACAAGTTGTAGAACAAAAGTTGCACCACTTTGCAACTTTGTACTACTTGCATTTGACAAATTTTTCCCTAAGTAAAATCTCACCACCACAAGAAAACGCTTCTAAGATAAGGAAAAACAAGAGAGGTTATTGTAGAGAGGGTGAACAAAATCCCATAGGCTTAGACAAGAGTTTCTAAGAATCACAGTGTCTGAGTAACATCATGCTGAAGTTTGCAGTCATTTTGCACTTCAAACTCTTAAGGGATTCAACCCATTGAACATAGCTCAACGTGATTCAGCACATTTGGGTGTGAAAGAGGACCATTCTTAGCTTAAACATACCCACTCAAATGTGTTGGAACAATTATTTTGGTCACACAAGTTGTAAAATGAAAGTCACACCACTTTGCAACTTTGCACTACTTGTATTTGACAACTTTTACCCCAAGCGAGATCTTGCCACCATAGGAAAATACCTCTAAGATAGTGAAAATCAAGAGAGGTTATTGTAGAGGGGCTCAACACATTCCAATATGATTAGAAAATAATTTTCTAGGCATCACAGTGTTTGAATAACAACATGCTAAAGTTTTCAGCCATTTTGCACTTTAGACTCTTAAGGGATTCAACTGGTTGAACGTAGCTCGAAGTGATTTGACGTGTTTGGGTGTGAAAGAGGACCATGCCTAGTGTAAACATACCCACTTAGACATATTGAAAAATTTAGTTTTTCACACGAGTTGTAGAACAAAAGTTGCACCACTTTGCAACTTTGCACTACTTGCATTTGACAACTTTTTTCCCAAGCAAAATCTTGCTACCACATAAAAACACCTCTGAAATAGACAAAACTAAGATAGGTTATTGTAGAAGGATTCAACATAATCCCATAGGCTTAGATAAAAAATTTCTAAGCATCACGGTGTCCGAGTAATTGCATGCTAATTTTTTTATTCATTTTGCACTTTAGACTCTTAAGGGATTCAACCTATTAAACGAAGCACAAAGAGATTTGGCGCATTTGGGTGCGAAAGAGGAATATTCCTAGCATAAAATTACCCACTTATATATGTTGGAATAGTTATTTTGGTCACATGAGTTACAGAACAAAAGTTGCACCACTTTGCAACTTTGCACTACTTACATTTGACAACTTTTTTCCCAAGCAAAATCTCGCCACCACAGGAAAATGCCTCTAAGATAGCAAAAAATGAGAGAGGTTATTATAGAGGGGCTCAAAATGATTCCATAGGCTTGTACAAAAAATTTCTAAGCATCACAGTGTCCGAGTAACATCATGTTGAAGTTTGTAGCCATTTTGCACTTCAAACTCTTAAGGGATTCAGTCGGTTGAACATTGCTCGTAGTGATTCAGCGCATTTGGGTGTGAAAAAGGACTATTCATAGCATAAACACACCTATTAAGATGTGTTTGAATAGTTAGTTTGGTCACACGAGTTGCAAAATAAAAGTTGCACCACTTTGCAACTTTGCATTACTTACATTTGACAACTTTTTCCCCAAGTGAAATCTCACCACCACAAGAAAATGCCTCCAAGATAGAAAAACATAAGATAAGTTATTGTAGAGGGTCTCAATATGATCCCATAGGCTTAGAAAAAAAGTTTCTAAGCATCACGGTGTCTGAGTAATGTCATGCAGAAGTTTATAACCATTTTACACTTCAGACTCTTAAGGGATTCAACTAGTTCAAATTAGCTCAAAGCGATTCAGCATGTTTGGCTATGAAAGATGTCTATGCCTAGCATAAACACACCCACTCAAATGTGTTGGAAAAATTAGTTTGGTCAGATGAGTTGTAGAATGAAAGTTGCACCACTTTGCAACTTTGCACTGCTTGCATTTGACAATTTTTTCCTTAACTGAAATCTCTCCACCATAGGAAAACACATTCAAGATACAAAAATTGAGAGAGGTTATTGTAGAGGGGCACAAAAAAATCCTATCAGCTTAGAAGAGAAGTTTCTAAGCATTACAGTGTATGAGTAACATCATGTTGAAGTTTGCAGTCATTTTGCACTTTAGGCTCTTAAGAGATTCAGTTGGTTGAACATAGCTCATAATGATTTAATGTGTTTGGGGGAAAAATAGGATGATGGCTAGCGTAAAAATACCCACTTAGATGAGTTGGAATAGTTAGTTTGGTCACATGAGTTGTAGAACAAAATTTGCACCACTTTATAACTTTGCACTACTTGCATTTGACAACTTTTCCCCAAGCAAAATCTTTCTACCATAGGAAAATGTCTCTGAGATAGAAAAAATTAAGAGAATTTATTGTAGAGGGGCACAACACAATCTCATAGGCTCAGATGAAAATTTTTTAAGCGTCACAAAGTATAAGTAACATCATGCTCAAGTTTGCAACCATTTTGCACTTCAGACTATTAAAGGATTCAACCAGTTGAACATAGCTCGGAGCGATTCGACACATTTGGGTGTGAGAAAGACCATTCATAGTGTAAATTTACCCACTCGGATGTGTTAGAATATTTATTTTGGTCACACGAGTTGCAGAACAAAAGTTTCACCACTTTGTAACTTTGCACTACTTGCATTTGACAACGTTTTTCACAGGAGAAATCTCGCTACCATAGGAAAATGCCTCTGAGATAGAAAAATCGATAGAGGTTATTGTAGAGGGGCTCAAAAAATCTCATAGGCTCAGATGAGAAGTTTCTAAGCATCACAGTGTCTAAGTAACATTATTCTAAAGTTTGTAGCCTTTTGCACTTTAGACTCTTAAGGGATTTAGCCAATTGAACGTAGCTCAGAGTGATTCAGCACGTTTGGGTGTGAAAGAGGACCATTCCTAGTGTAAACATACCAACTCAGATGTGCTGGAATAGTTATTTTGGTCACATGAATTGTAGAACGAAAGTTGCACCACTTTGCAAATTTTTACTACTTGCATTTGACAATTTTTTCCCTAAGCAAAATCTCACCACCATAGGAAAAACACCTCCAATATATCAAAAATAGAGAGAGGTTATTGTAGAGGGGCTTAACATGATCCCATAGGCTTAGATGAGAAGTTTCTGAGCATCACGGTGTTTGAGAAATATCATGCTGAAGTTTGCAGCCATTTTGTAGTTCGAACTCTTAAGGGATTCAACCAGTTGAACATAGTTTAGAGTGATTCGTCATGCTTGGGTGTGAAACAGGAACATGCCTAGCATAAATGTACCCACTCGAATGCATTGGAATAGTTATTTTAGTCACATGAGTTGTAGAACAAAAGTTGCACCACTTTGCAACTTTTTCCCCAAGAAAAATCTTGCCATCACAGGAAAACACCTCGAAGATAGTGAAAAACAAGAGAGTTTATTGTAGAGGGACTCAACATGATCCCATAGGCTCAAATGAAAAGTTTCTAAGCACCACGGTGTCTGAGTAACGTCATGTTGAATTTTGCAGCCATTTTACACTTCAGACTCTTAAGGGATTCAACCAATTTAACATAGCTCAGAGTGATTCAACGCGTTTGGGTGTGAGATCAGATCTTGTCTAGCATAAAAATACCCACTCAGACATGTTGGAATAGTTATTCTAGTCACACAAGTTGTAGAACGAAAGTTGTACCACTTTACATCTTTGCACTACTTGCATTTGACAACTTTTTCCCCAAAAAAAATCTCACCACCACAAAAAAATTCCTCTGAGATAGGGAAAATTGATAGAGGTTATTGTAGAGGGGCTCAACATGATCCCATAGGCTTAGACAAGAATATTCTAAGCATCATGGTGTCCGAGTAATGTCATGCTGAAGTGTGCAGCCATTTTGCACTTCAGACTCTTATGAGATTTAGTTGATTTAATGTAGCTCGAAGCGATTTGACACATTTGGGTGCGAAATAGGACTATTCCTAGCATAGACATACCCACTCAAACATGTTGGAATAGTTATTTTGGTCACATGAGTTGCAGAATGAAAGTTGCACCACTTTGCAACTTTGCACTATTTGCATTTAACAACTTTTTCCCCAAGCAAAATCTCACCACCACAGAAAAATGCTTCCGAGATAGGGAAAATCGATAGAGTTTATTGTAGAGGGGTTCAACACAATCTCATAGACTTAGACAAGAATTTTTTAAGCATCATGATGTCCGAGTAATGTCATGCTGAAGTTTGCAGCCATTTTGCACTTCATACTCTTAAGGGATTCAGCTGGTTGAACGTAGCTCAGAGCAATTTGACGGATTTGGGTGCAAAAGAGGACCATGCCTAGCACAAATGTACCCACTCAGATGCCTTGGAACATTTATTTTGGTCACACAAGTTCAACTTCCCTTTACATCAAAAATGCAACATTGCATAACAACTTTTTGCAACTTTTTTTTGCAAAATGACAACTTTTCACAACTTATTACCAAGTGACTCAAAAACATGAAAAAATATGACAAGTGGTCTTAAAATACCTTACTACATTAGATTAACACAAAACCAAACAAAAATTAACACATAACCTTCTTTTACATCATGAATCCTATGGTGCCTTGCACTACAATGTGAATTGTTTCTACAATGCAAGCTATGGATATGAGATTGATGAATCTATTCATGATGGTAAGATAGAGATGAGGATATGATTCTACAATGAAGTAGCTGCAAATACAATGCTAGGGAGATTGCTATGCTATGCTAATGAGAATGCAATGATAATGATAATTCTAATGCTATGATGATGATGATGTAAATACAAAGTGATGTAAGGGAGAATGGATTTCACCTATAACGACACAATTCAGATTAGTGGAAACAACAATCAGGTCCAAAACTTCTTCCCTTGACTCCTTTTCAATACAACTTTTCCTTTAGCTTGTAAGGTAGCAAACTTGGTTTTTCCAACTTTTGTCACAACCACCTTTACAAATATAGAGACTCTTCATATATTTGAGTCCCCTTTTAGGCCTTCTCTAACATGTCTCAAAACCAATCAAGGTTTCTTTGGAGAAAAAATCTCAAATTTCAGTTTCTTCCCTATCCTAAAAGACCAATTAGGACTATTTTCAAAGAAACTACTCTTCAAACTCTCCACCAACCCAAGACAACTGCTCAAACCTTCTAGACAGTCTATAAAAGGCCACTTTCAAAAAAATTTAGGGCTCCAAACTCTTTTTCCATCGCTGATCTAAGAAACCCTTGTTTTCACCATTTAATGGTAGGGTTTATTCAGAATCCACTTTCCCAATATATTTCAAACTTTCCACCACCTTGGATACTCTTCAAATGGTTTGTCCACACTAAAGGAACCTTCCTAAAACCTTCACTCAAAACCTTCCTTCAAACTCACCCTCAAAACCTCACATTTCATGCACTAAATCATTATTTTCTTCGGGACAGTCATACATATACACTAGAAACACCTCACTAAGTCTCATTTCAATGTACTACCATGCTAACCCTACTTTCCTATGCCAATTACATGTACTTACAAGGATCATAGCATGTGGAATGAGCTTCTATTCCATTTTAAGACTTCAAAATAACAAACCTAAGTTAACAAACCAGTCACTAAAAGTTGATGATAAATCATATGTAACTCAATTCCCTAGCCTCCAAATAGATTCAAGACATATCCAAGGTCAATATCCAACCTTTGAAAAAGTTTTTTGAGCAAGGGATTACTGTACAGGCTCATACAAGTTCTTGCAACATAGATGTTTACACAAGAATACTGAATTTGGAGTCAAAACATAGACATATTATTGATTCTTCTTTTCAAAATGTTCCAACCAACCTTATCATCATTGGAGGACAAGTATTTGTACATTTCTTCCAAAAAATCCCTCCAAAAATTGACTCATCACCTTAAAAATTCCCTTTGACTCTTGAGTTTCCTCAACTTTGCAATTTTGCAATTACAAACTTAACTTTTGTCCATTTTAGCAATTTTGTCATTTTGGACTCCAAGACCTTTACACACCACTATAATGACTCAAAATATTATTTGATGGTCAAACATGACCATATCTACCATAACCTACAACTTGACCCAACAAGCCTTATTTACATATCATGCTCTTTTGAGCATTTTTACAACATTTTCAACATTGTTTTCAAGAATGAACTCTAAATACATTCAAGTTACCTATGAGGCCTTATTGACACACAAAAATGACCTTAAACTCCTAACAAAACCTAGAACTCTTCATGTTGATCAATTTCAAAAGAAATCAATAGGGTGCTCCTACACCACAAAGGCGTGCTTTTGGATAATTGATATGAGATTTAAGTAGCATGTAAGTATGATAACACTTGTGCATGTTAAAAATGGAGGTGATTAGCTTCCTTTTATAGGCTAAGTGGTGCAGGGGCACCAAGGTTATTGTGCAAACTTGGTTAAGTTGAGTCTAAATTTGGTATTTAGGTGTTAGAGTCTTGTTTGCCATTCAATAAGGTCATATTAGACCAATTTATAATGTAATAAGTCATTTTTGTTAGTTTTGGGCTCATTTAGGAGTTCATGTTGCACAGTTGTCAAAATGATGTGAAATTGCCAAAGTGCAATGTTGAAAAGTTGCAAAAATGCGAACTACGAAGGAAAATAGTCACTATGGCTTGGTGGAATCAGTCCATTATGATAAAACTAGGTGTAGTTGTTGAGGTTTGGAGTAGGGTAGATCATTTGTGAGTGTGTGAATGATGCCCTATTTATCAAATTTGTGCAATTTTGGTGAAATTTGATGGTTTAAGGTGGGTAATTGTAGTAAACCCTTGGGGAAGCAAATTTTGAGGATATTTTAAGCTTCATTCCTCAACCCTCTATGTTATACCATCTAACTTCAACCCTCTACCCTCCACCCTCAACTCTTAAACCCTTAACCCTTAAACCCTAAACCCTTAAACCGTCTACCCTCTATAGTTAACCCTCTACCCTCAACCCTAAAACCCTCAACTCTCTTTATCTCTCTCTCTCTACCCTCTACCCTCTACACTCAACCCTCAAACCTTAAACCCTAAACCCCATTCTCTCTCTCTCTCAACCCTACACCCTCAACAATTAAACCATAAACCCTAAACTGTAAACCCTAAAACCCTAAAACCCTCAATCCCACCCCTCTCTCTCAACCCTACAACCTCTACTCTCTACCCTCAACCCTCAACCCTCTACCCTCTACACTCAACCCTAAAACCCTCTTGCTCTCTCTGTCTCTATCTCTAAACCCTCAACCCCCCTCTCTCTCTATCGATGTAACGCCTGACGTGAAAACCTCAGAGAACACACAAAAAGCAATTTTTTTTTTTTTAAACAATTAAGTTAAACATACAATACATTAATCATAATCACATAACATATTACATCACATTATCACACTTAGTTCTCTGGGGTACGCGAGGTTACATTGCAACCACAAAATGGAAATAAAAGATAATGATAAACCACGTAACCAATTATAATATAATAACCATGAATAAATGTACATCCATGAACCAAGAGCAAAAATACTAAGATGCCACATAATACAATCATATGATTCTCATCAAATAAAAATACATAGAATCCTAACTATTACATCATTGTTATAATGTTACATTACAATCTTTTGATATAAGAATTACAATGAATTTCCCAAACAAGTGGGATGATACAATTTACAATGAATTTTGAATAACAAAGTGAGCACTGGTACAACTCCAACTGTGGAAATGCTGCGAACAAAGGATGATGATGGGGAACCCAATGGGTGCGGAGCACGTTCCACCCAACCATGTGAATTATAGATAACTCACCCCCGTGCTCAGAGGTGACAATGAAGTTAACCCGACCATGTTTGTCAAACCGACTCCATGAACAATAAAGTACAAACTCAAATACAACTCAGAGACTACAATGACATAACCAACAACATTCACAAGTCAATCATACTAAAATAAAGCTATGAACTTATCACAATAAAACCAAGCAATCCCAATTAACAAGTCACCAACGAACATTCATAAATCGTTATCACAAGAATCTAAACCAACAATAAGAGTACAAGACCAAAGAGAACTGATATAACATCCAAAATCCAAAATACATTTCCAGAGGCAATAAGCAACAAGGCAACTGGGTGTCTAGTGGAGAGTGTCATCGCATAGCTCTCATGGGATCTCCTGGCTCTTCCTCCAACATGAGGCGCCGACACCCATCTATGGATCTCCTGGCTCTTCCTCCTACTTGAGGCACCGACACCATAGGGTAGCTCATGTAGAGTCAATAACCTCTCATGAAGACGAGATTATGACTTTGCTGACCACGGCCTTCTCAATCTATCATTAGTCTATGATATCCCTAATACATAGACGAGGAATCCATTTTTTTTATTATCTTGTGTGTTTTACTACCCATCCCCCCTAATTCTATTTTTTTAGGTTATCACTTGTTTAACTACTCTCACGTGGGTTCTCCTATGCACTTCCTCTTAACCGAGGCACCAGCCCCCACGAAGAGCCACTCTCCCTAAGACCCCTAACATAAAACTGAAATAAGACAAGGGTTGAACCTCAACAAATAAAACATGATACCAAAACATGAACATGCGAAGCATTAACCCTCTTGCAACAACTTAGAACCAAAAAGTCTTAACAACCGTTCAACCCTTCCAAACATGAACCATAAGTTTTCAACTCCAAGGAAGAAATTCAAGACGAGAATAACATTCAAAAATAAACAAGCCTCTGGAACAAAGTTTCACAATCAACAACTGGGTTCCCACATCGACATCAAAGCCAACACAATAATAGAATGTAATTACACATAATTTGATGATCTCAAAACACCATATCAACTTTACTCAAAGCAGTTAAGAAAAGAAGCTCTACAGTTTTCTCAAGATCAATTATTAAATTCATAGAAAACAAGGAACAATTGATATATATAAATAATACATTAAATTTTATTATAATAAAATCATTAACATTCTATTTCCAAAGACAATTATATTTCTATTAAAAGAAACCATTTACTTTTACAATCTCTTCATTGCATATGTAAAAAAAATACATTATAATCTATCATATATTTTTATATCTAAAATTAAACACACATATATATATATATATCAATTTTCATAAATTAAATTTAAACTGAAATAAATAAATAAAAATAGATTATATATATGTTTCAATTTTCAGTAAATTAAATTTAAACTAAGATAAATAAATAAATTAAAAAAAAACAAACTAAACAAAAGAAAACCCCACGCCATCCTGCTGTCGCAGTCCTTGCAAGGACTGCCCACAACAGTCCCTGCAGGGACTACGCATAGCAGTCCTGAGGACTGTTGTGTACGACAACCAAGGCTATCGCGCATAGCAGTCTTTAAGACTACTATGCGGCAGTCATATCACCGCACCAGGGAACGGGGGGTATGGCCAGTCCATCCCTCCCAACCCTTTATAAAGTTTTATATATATATATATATATATTTTAAATTTTCATTGTCTTAAATATCAATTCTGTCCTTAATAGGTACGGACGCCGATGCAGTTCGGCTCTAAAATAAAAATAAAAAAAATACAGTTTTTAGATATAACTCAACTAAAAATATAAACCTCAATCGAATTCCATATAATATATACATATATATTTGTATATCCATCAATAAACAGGGCATTGAATAAATTAAAATTTTCTGAGAAGGAATAAAATTTCCTCAACAAATATACAGAGATACACATGGTTTTTTTAATTAAATACTATTTGCTCTCATAATCTGAAATCCATTTTTTTGCAAAAGAGAGGAATATTATATTAAATCCCAAAATTTTAAGAATCAGTTTAACTATGGTGATCTAATGGCTTCAAAGAAAGAACAAATTTTTCTCAGAACCATGTTTTAATGAAGATCTCAGGACATTCAAAACAACAGAACTTTAAAAAAAAACAACAGATTTTTTTTCTAATTATTTCAAAACAACAGATTTTTTCCCAATCACTTGAAAACCCAGATTTTTCCTAAATTACTTGAAAACCCAGATTTTTCCCAATTACATGAAAACCAAGATTTTTCCCAAATTACTTGAAAACTTAGATTTTTTTTCCAATTACATGAAAACCCAGATTTTTCCCAAATTACTTGAAAACCTAGATTATTTTCTTTACCCAAAACAATATGATTTTTATTGGAATTTTAAACAATTAAGGAGAGAGGGATTTTGGAACCTGGACTCCTGCTTGTTGGAAATATGATGAAGTTCTTGCTCCAACTAGCCCTTCGAATAGCTTTCGCTCCTTTCCTCAGTACTTCGTTTCTAGCTTCTTCTTCTTCTTCTTCTTTTTTTTGATAGATTCTCCACACAAAAACTTAACCAGCACAATCTCCCTTTTTAAAAAATAAAAACCCAGAAAACTAAAACAATTTTTCCAGCAAAAGAAGAATCCCCCCTTCCCCTTTTTCCAAACCCTCTCTATATTTCCCCTCCTACCTGCAACCCAACAGACATTTTCTATTTTCAGAATTGCATTTTTTTCAACACATGATTTTCATTTGTCCTCATTATCTTTTTAGACTCCTTTCATTTTTCTTTGTTTGTTTTTTTTTTTTTTTTTAAAACTCCATTTTGCAAGCCTTACTTGCTCATGCAAAAATTTTAAATTTATTTATTTTATTATTATCTTCAACCCGGTAATTTATTTACATTAACAATACACAATTTAATATTTAATTAACATTTAATAAAATACATGACTTTTCAAATAAATAAACATTTAAATATTTAAATACAATTTAATCTAATATTTTAATGAACAATTTTTAAATCGAATACACCACAACATATAAAATACCAACATTAATTATAGAGGACATAACACAACCACAACCAAAAAAATGACAACTACAAAACATACAATACCATTCAAACAAGACGGTCTGACATCATGGAACGGGATGACTTCATTGTCACCTATGTTTCAACTTTGTACCGTTGGGTTATTTTTGCTCGCCCTGTCCTAGTAAAGCAGGTGGAATCGAGACTATGTACCTACAATACCTACATACAAACGAAGTCGTGTACATGTGCATATATATATAAAATCAAAGCATTGTATTGTGAGAAGGAATCACAGCGTAACAGAGCACTCGCAATGAGTGATGCTACACTATCCTTCATCACATCTATCCTAACAATTATAATATGATTGATAAAATGACATTTCTAAACTAACAATTCATCTCATGACATAATTTATTAAATCACTGCATCATAATATAATTATGAAAATCAACTAACATCACCAACCACGATGTCATATGAAATAATCATGTCCACAAATGGAGTAGCAGCATCATCAAATGTCTAACTAACCAATCACACAAAACAGTACC
The DNA here is from genome assembly GCA_007258455.2 of Sequoia sempervirens. NCBI lineage: Eukaryota > Viridiplantae > Streptophyta > Pinopsida > Cupressales > Cupressaceae > Sequoia > Sequoia sempervirens. Next base: position 722,946,437 of record VDFB02270651.1, read on the forward strand.
ATCATAGTATCAATGTATCAAATCAAAGCATAAAAATAATGAGTCCAACTAGCAATTAGGAGGGTTATTACATCCTCCCCCCTTTAAATCTGGCTTACTCCTGTAAGCCAGAAAACAAGTAAGGGTAGGATTCTCTGATACAGGAAGCATCGTCCCATGTCGCTGAAGTCTCATCATTGGGGTCCCACTGGGCCCTCACCTGCTCAATATCCTTGCCTCTGAGAATGAGTCTTCTGTGCTGCACTGCGGCCACGAGCTCTACAGCTTGCTGCCCATCCTCGACCTATAGAGCATTCCAATCAAGTACATGAGTAACATTAGGAAAATAAGGCCTAAGGACAGAAACATGAAACACATCGTGAATCCGCGATAGACTAGGTGGCAAGGCCAAGCGGTAGGCAATAGGACCAATACGCTCTAACACCTTGAACAGACCCACAAAATGGGGTGCAAGCTTAGAACCCTTTCCATAAAAATAGGGCTCTTCCGAGGACGAACTCAAAGAAACACTCGATCACCTACTGCAAACTGCCGATCAACTCTGTGTGCATCAACAAACTTCTTCTGCCTATCCTGAGCCGCTACAAGATGCTCTCGGATGTGAGCTACCTGCTGCTCCATATCACGAAGCATCTTAGGTCCAAGAAGAACTCTATCCTCCAATCAATCCTAGCTCAAAGGGGTACAACAAGGATGACCATATAAAGCCTAAAATGGAGCCATGCCAATCGAACTATGATAACCATTGTTATAGGCAAACTCAACCAAATGCAGATAATCTTCCCAATGAGATTGTTGGTCCATGACATACATGGGAAGCATATCCTCAAGCACCTGATTGACTCTCTCAGTTTGACCATCTGTCTCAGGATGGTAGGCAGAACTAAAATTCAACTTAGTCCCTAAGGACCGCTACAAAGATGTCCATAACACAGATGTGAATACCGGATCTCTGTCAGAAATAATTGTGCACAGTATCCCATGTAATCAAACAATATCTTCCATGAACACCCTAGCCACCACAGAAGTAGTATAGGAAGACCGAATGGGAGAGAAATGGGCTACCTTGGTCAACCTGTCAACAGTGACCATGATAGCGTCGTGTCGCCTGGAAGACATAGGCAAGCCGACAATAAAATCCATAGAAATGATGTACCACTTCCACTCCAGAACAAGGTGAGGCTGCAACAAACCTGTCGGATGATGATGCTCGGCCTTAACTCTCTGACATTCTAGACACCTAGCCACAAAATCAGCAATGTCACACTTCATCCCTGCCCAAAAATATAGTGAGCGAAGATCAGCGTACATCTTCTTAACTCCTAGGTGTGCCAAATAAGGAGCTCTATGAGCTTCAGTCAGGATTAGGGTGCGAAGACCCTCTACAGGAGGTACATACATTCAGCCTCCATAATGCAAAACACTATCTGAATCCATAGAGTAACTAGAAAATTTTCCTTCCAATGCTCTACCCGACTCAATCTCTGATTTCACTACTTGATACCAATCATCTAAAGAAAGAGCTGCAAGGATCTGACTCTTCAAATCAACTTCAAGAGCCACAATAGAAATCTCATGCTTGCATCTACTCAATGCATCTACCACCACATTCTCTTTGCCCTGAATATACTTCACTTCAAAATCATATTCGCACAAGAATTCCATCCACCTTCTCTGCCTTGCATTCAGGTTCGGCTGCGTAAATATGTATTGCAGACTACGATGATCTGTATGCAACTTGAATTCATGACCAAGGAGAAAGTGTCGCCACCTTACTAAGGCATGCACAACTTTGGCTAACTCCAAGTCATGAGTAGGGTAATTGAGTTCATGATCCTTAAGCTTTCGTGATTCATAAGCAATCACTCACCCTTCCTACATCAACATAGCCCCTAAGCCTTCCAAAGAAGCATCAGTACACACAACAAAATCACCTAATGGATCAGGAATTGCTAAGATTGGAGCACTAGTCAGCTTGTCCTTCAGAGTCTGGAAAGCTAACTGACATTGTTCGGACCAAAGAAACTTCTTTCCCTTCCTCTGCAAGGAGGTGATAGGATGAGCCAACCTAGAAAATCCTTGGAAAAAACGCCTATAGTATCCTACAAGTTCCATGAAGCTGCGAATTTTTGAGACATTTGTGGGTGTGGGCCAATCCACAATAGCCTAGATCTTTGCAAGATCAACCAAAATTCCCTCACCAAAAATCACATGGCCCAAATACTAAACTTCAGTCTTATAGAATTCACATTTCTTGAGATTGGAAAACAACTGATTACTCCTTAAGCACTGCAACACCTGTTTTAGATGTTCCTCATGTTCCTCCATAGACCTAGAATAAATCAGAATGTCATCGAGAAACACAAGGATGAATCTATCCAAGTATGTTCGGAACACTCCATTCATTAGGCTCATAAAGACTGAAGGTGCATTTGTCAACCCGAACGACATCACAATGAACTCGTAATGTTTGTATCAAGTATGAAATGTTGTTTTGTGAATACATGGATCTGCAATCCTCAACTGATGATATCCTGATTTGAGATCAATCTTAGAGAACACCTTTTCCCCTTTTATCTGATTGAAAAGATCATCAATTCTGGGTAATGGATATCGGTTCTTCACCGTTACCTTGTTCAACTACCTGTAGTCAATACACAAGCGAAGAGAACCATCCTTCTTCTTCACAAAAATCACAGGTGCTCCCCAAGGAGAAACACTTGGGCAGATAAAGCCCTTAGCCAACAACTCTTCCAGCTACAAATGGAGTTCCTGAAGTTCCTGCATTGTCATCCAATATGGAGCTCAAGATATTGGCTCAGCTCTAGGTACTAGGTCAATCCTGAAGTTTATATCTCGCTTTGGCGGCATACCAGGTATCTCTTATGGAAACACATCAAAAAACTCCTTAAGGAGAGGGTATTGCTCCAATGACACCCCTTGACTATCCTCTGACTCCAAGTCACTCAAAGATACAACAAAGAGCTAACAACCCTATCGAAAGTACCTTTTGAGCTGCATGGCAGAGATCATTCGCAAAGAAATGGGTTTTTGAACACCCACGATTTCCACCTCCTTTCTGGAATCATCAAAGCACCGCACCGCTTTACGGTGACAATCAGTTATAGCATGGTGTGCACTCAACCAGTCCATGCCCAAGACGACATCATATGAGCTGAGTGGTAGGATTCTGAGATTTACTTTAGTTGACAAAGCCCCTATACTCAAGCTACAATCCTGCACAAGCTTCTCTACAACAAGCTTTGACCCTGAAGCCAATTCAACTTGCCATTTCTCACCTTGACTAGTTGCCACTAGTCCACATTGCTCAACCACTAAAGGAGATATAAAGGAATCAGATGCACCAGAATCAAAAAGTATAGAAATGCTAGAATCATGTAACACACCTGAAGTCTCAATGACGGTGCTCTGGTGGTCTGCCTACTGATTTTCCACTACAGCCAATACACGATGAGATCTCCCTACATCACCTACTGTCAGCTCTAATCCAACTGGCCTCTGATTAAAACCTTAAGTACTCTTCTGAGGACACAATCTGGCAATGTCCCCCTGCTGCCCACAAGAGTAACACCCAATACCCTTGCCAAAACCTCTGCCCCCTGATGGAGCATTTGACTGCTGAAAGCTCCCTCGACTCAGCGCTGACTGGATACTAGGTGCAGGCTATCCAAAACGTTCCTGCTGAACTTGATTTCTGTTCCTGTTCCGATCCTTGTGAAACTGTGAATTGCCACTCTATGGAGATTGGAAGTTCTTATGTCTTGACTACTGCTGCTGAGGCTGCTGCTGCTGTTGATCCCGTTTCGAGGATTGAAACCTATTTCTGGAAGATCCCGCTCCTTGAGACTGACCTCTGTGAGTGCTAAAACCCTGAGTAGGTGCACTGCAATTCTGCACTCCTATGTGGCCACCCAAGGCCATGGCCAAATTCTCCTCCACCAAGTGAGCCTTCTCAACTACCATTTCCATCGTCTTCGGCTCGAAGACTCGCACTCCACCACTGATGCAGGCATTAAGGCCCCAAACAAAGTGTTGAACTAACATGCCTTCATTGTGGCTAATCCCTGCATACTGCTTCAACTCATAGAAGCGTTGCTCATATTGTTCCACTGACATAGACAACTGCTTGAGATCATGAAACTCGTCAGCCCTGCACTGTCTCCAATGGTCTTAGAGAAAACGAGCCCTGAACCTATCCAAGAACAATTCCCAGGTGACCATACTGATATCAAGGTGTAATTTTTGTTCCTCAAGATGCCACCAAGTAGATGTGAAGCCTCGCAAATGCATAACCGCGCACCGAGCCTTGGTATTGCTACCGTAAGGGTGCATGGAAAAGAAACGATCTAAGTCAATTAGCCAAGTTTTGGCTTCTAGTCCTCCTCCCAAACCATCAAATGTCAGTGGGTGAGCTCTCAAAAAATCCCTCATATGGCCTGCTAAGACTGCATCCTGATCAAAGGTTATTTCCCTCTGCCTCGGTGACCTTTCTCTTTCTCTTTCAATCTATGGCTCCTCCTCTGGCCTGGGTCCCAAACGAGCCAGAATTTCTCCAAGAATATGTTGTAATGAACCATCTAATCCAGGCTGTCCTGGGTTCTGACCACCTGACAGATTACTGTGAAGACTCGGTTGTTCCTCATGCTCAGAACCATGAGAACTGGGAACTGAGGGACTTCGCCAACTTGCTCCACGACCAGCACCATGGCCTCTTGCTCGGCCACGTCCTCTACCTCAAGGCATATTTCTGCACAACAAGATAAAGGTACAAATAAGCTCAAGAGTTCAAACGTGAGATTTCCTAATGGACCTAACTACCCAAAGACCCCAACGTTTGCAAACCTGGCTCTGATACCAAGTTGTAATGCCTGACGTGCAAACCCCAAAGAACACACAAAAAGTAAATAATTTTTTTTAATAAAAATGATTAAGTTAAACATACAATACATTAGTCATAATCACATAACATATTACATCACATTATCACACTTAGTTCTCTAGGGCACGCGAGGTTACATTGCAAACACAAAATGGAAATAAAAGATAATGATAAACCACGTAACCAATTATAATATAATAACCATGAATAAATGTACATCCATGAACCAAGAGCAAAAATATTAAGATGCCACATAATACAATCATATGATTCTCATCAAATAAAATTAAATAGAATCCTAACTATTACATCATTGTTATAATGTTACATTACAATCTTTTGATATAAGAATTACAATGAATTTCCCAAACAAGTGGGATGATACAATTTACAATGAATTTTGAATAATAAAGTGAGCACTGGTACAACTCCAACTGTCGAAATGCTACGAACAAAGGATGCTGATGGGGAACCTAACGGGTGTGGAGCACGTTCTACCCAACCATGTGAATTATAGATAACTCACCCCCCGTGCTCAGAGGTGACAATGAAGTTAACCCGACCATGTTTGTCAAACCGACTCCATGAACAACAAAGTACAAACTCAAATACAACTCAGAGACTACAATGACATAACCAGCAACATTCACGAGTCAATCATACTAAAATAAAGCTATGAACTTATCACAATTAAACCAAGCAATCCCAATTAACAAGTCACCAATGAACATTCATAAATCATTATCACAAGAATCTAAACCAACAATAAGAGTACAAGACCAAAGAGAACTGATATAACATCCAAAATCCAAAATACATTTCCAGAGGCAATAAGCAACAAGGCAACTGGGTGTCTAGTGGAGAGTGTCATCGCATAGCTCTCATGGGATCTCCTGGCTCTTCCTCCAACATGAGGCGTTAGCACCCACCTATGGATCTCCTAGCTCTTCCTCCTACTTGAGGTGCCGACACTATAGGGTAGCTCATGCGGAGTCAATAACCTCTCATGAAGATGAGATTATGACTTTTCCGACCACGGCCTTCTCAATCTATCATTAGTCTATGATATCCCTAATGCATAGACGAGGAATCCAATTTTTTTTATTATCTTGTGTGTTTTACTACCCATCCCCCCTAATTCTATTTTTTTAGGTTATCACTTGTTTAAATACTCTCACGTGGGTTCTCCTGTGCATTTCCTCTTAACCTAGGCAATGGCCCCCACGAAGAGCCACTCTCCCTAAGACCCCTAACATAAAACTGAAATAAGACAAGGGTTGAACCTCAACAAATAAAGCATGATACCAAAACATGAACATGCGAAGCATTAACCCTCTCGCAACAACTTAGAACCAAAAATTCTTAACAACCATTCAACCCTTCCAAACATGAACCATAAGTTTTCAACTCCAAGGAAGAAATTCAAGATGAGAATAACATTCAAAAATAAACAAGCCTCTGGAACAAGGTTTCACAATCAACAACCGGGTTCCCACATCGACATCAAAGCCAACACAATAACAAAATGTAATTACACATAATTTGATGATCTCAAAACACCATATCAACTTTACTCAAAGCAGTTAAGAAAAGAAGCTCTACAGTTTTCTCAAGATCAATTATTAAATTCATAGAAAACAAGGAACAATTGATATATATAAATAATACATTAAATTTTATTATAATAAAATCATTAACATTCTATTTCCAAAGACAATTATATTTCTATTAAAAGAAACCATTTACTTTTACAATCTCTTCATTGCATATGTAAAAAAAATACATTATAATCTATCATATATTTTTATATCTAAAATTAAACACACACACACACACACACACACACATATATATATATATCAATTTTCATAAATTAAATTTAACTAAAATAAATAAATAAAATAGAT
>VDFB02270651.1:722953343-723012684 GCA_007258455.2 Sequoia sempervirens
CCACCAATTAGATATTTCAGTTACACATACCCTCTTTGGGGATGATACTTTATTATATGGGAAAGAAAATCTTGCAGAGGCTAAACAAATAATATTGATATTAGACATGTACTCTTTAGCATCAGGACAAAAAATATATGTGCAGAAGTCTAAGATTTATGTCTTTAATTCCAAAGAAGCTATCAAAAGGAAAATAGTTCATACTTTAGGCTTCCAGGTGGTATAATTTCCATGCATGTGTTTGGGGATTCCATTCTTTATGGGAAAAAATAAGATATAGGGTTATGGAAGGGATCAAGAATAGAGTTTCATCTGGGAAAGCTAGATGGTTATCATTATTAGACCACATTTTGTTAATAAATATTGTATTACTAGAAATTCCAAACTACTCCATAGTAGTCCTCAAGGCCCTAAAATCAATTGTTGGATAGATAGAGAAGGTTATCAGGAATTTCTTATAGAAAGGTAATATGAATGATGGGAAAAAAGTTCCTCTAATCTCCTTGGATAGCATGTGTATACACCTAAAATTGGTCAAGATACTTAATTAATTAAATAAAAGTTATTTAATTAATGAACTCCTTTAATTCATCTACTTATAAATAAATTCCAAATTTATTTATATAGTTCATAGTTTCTAATTCTTCCATCTTAATTCATATTCCTTTAATTTAGTTAAATAAACAAATTCCAATAGTTTGTTTTATTTAATTAATAATCTTCTCACTAAATTTAAATTCCAAATTTGAATTTAGGCACATGTCTCCAACTTTTCCTCTTGCCACCTCATCAAGTGTCACATGAATTTAAATATCTCTAATATTCAAAATGGAATTATCCTCAACAAATTTGAAAAAAACTTTGGACACTTGGCTCCTCCATCTCATTGATTCTTCTAAACACTTGGAAAAGTGCTCTTTTAAAGGGAACAACCTCCATGATTCCCTCTAACTTCCTCTTTCTCCACCGTTCATCTCTCCAGCTGAAATCTTGATCGTTGGTTGCTTCCACATCACAAGATGCTTTGGAAATCCTATAAATACAAGCCCTTCCTACAACATTTGCAATCCCATCTTGAGCAAACTTACTATGCATAAATTTTGTGAGAGCATTTAGATTAACTTAGAATTTAGCAATTTTCATTGTAGAAGCATTTTAGTTTAGAATCATGTCTTAGTTTCATAGCTACATTTTCATTATCAAAGTAGTTATATAGTATTTAAAATCATATCACCATTATCATTCACAACATTGATATCATAGTATCACTGAGCAAATCACACAGCTTATTATCATGTAGGAATTAAGTTTCCTTGTATTTACAATATTTTGTTCCTCAGGTTGCCATTCTAATAGTCATAGTGCATACACAAATTTGAGAGCCAATATGATTTACTGAATCCCTGAAGATAGGAAACAATGGAATGATTTAGGGAATTTACTTTGCTTGCAATTAGATTAGTCTTATGATTCAATTCTATAATGTAATACATTTCATTGCTTGTGTGATCTTGTTTACTTTGTACATTTTAACTGACACATAAAATTGGCACCCATCGTAGGGCTTAGCCCCTTTTTATTAATGTTTCCTAGAAAGTTGTTTCATAGGTCTAGATGTTAACTCTTAGGTAGTGCATCTGATAGTTCTTTTGGTGCATAAGAAATGTCTTATAATGCATCTAGTTCTTATTATGGTGCATCCAGAGGATCTTTTAGTGCATCTAGTTCATCATTCAGTGTATTTAGGGGGTTTTCTAGTGCATTTAGTCTATACTTTAGCACATTAAGTAGTTTTTACAGTGCATTCGATCATTCTTTTAGCATATAGAGATGATCTATTAGCGAATCTAATGTTTGTTTTAGCACATCTAGTTAATTTTGAAGAATTTAAAAATCTCGAGAACTAATTGATATTTTATGTGTTGCAGGTGCTTAATACACTGGTCAAAGGAAATATTATCAAACTACTATTGATGTATACAGGGGTTGGAGTTGTTTTATTGTCTTCTTTTAATTAAATTAGGAACCTGGTTTAATTAGAATGTTAAAGAACCCCTTGTCTACTATGCTTGAAGTGATAGGACTATTCTCTCCCCTTAACTGGGTGACTAGAATGCCAGACTCACTATTTTATGCTTTGTTAACACCTTTAGAAGGCCTGCTCTAGTGGGAAAAAGTACTCACCCTACGGGAATGAACTAAGTGGGAACAACTGAAGCCAAGCTTTCTGACCCAATATAATCAAAAGCGAATTCAGGGAAAGTCCACAATTCAAAGATAGTGTGTAGTGATAACCATCCCCAAAGCCTTTGTTCTAAAGGTTGGGAGGTCTCCTATAGGATTTAATCAGTTGTCGTACTGAATGAAAAACCCATATTACGAACCTTAGTGTAGAAGCCAACCGATTCAGTCTTTGAACACTTCTAATATCATAGTAAAAGGGGAGGGAAGAATTTTCCCCCAAGATACTCACCATATAACCATTAGTTATTACTCACCAAAGGTGGAGGATTAGACCTTGGTTAAGACCTAGGAAAGGAAAAAACACATGTTCCCTCTAGGGGGTGACATAGGTGTGTGAGCTCACATGGTTCTAAGATGTGGGATGTGGTATTTTAAGTGACCCTTGAGAATAGAAAAGTTCTTGAACTCTCTTCTCTTGTTTTATACCTATGGAAATTGAAAGAATTAGATTAGATTCTTGAATACACACTCAATGTTTAGTTCCTAGGTGGAAACAATTGTTTGACAATTTGTTGTTATGTTTGAAGTCATAATTCAAGAAATCATTCATTTAAGCACTTAATTCCCATAATTTACAAGCTGGAAACCAAGAAAAATTCATTGTTCAAAAGAGTATATCCTTGGAAACACTCAGATTCACAGATTCAAAGCCAAATAACAAGAAAAATTTGCAAAAACACTGAACATTTCCAGATTAGCACATCCATTCCATGTTCTAGCACATACATTGCATTTTCTAGTGCATCTGAGTCAGGTTTTAGCGCACCTGGTCCATCTTTTAGTACATATAGGTCACTTTCCAACGCATCCATTCCATCCTCCAACATATTTGCAAAATTGTTCAGCACATTCACCTACATATCACCTAGTTGAAATCACATTTAGGAGGGGTAGTCTAGCACATATTTTCTTTATTGTAGCGCATTTGATTAGTTTACTAGTGCATCTGGATCAATTTCTGCTGCATAGGTTCCATATTCTAGTGCATCTACAAAATTTTCTAGAGCATTCATCTACAAAATACCAAGTTAAAATCATCATACTTAGGGGCAGTCTAGTGCATCCTTGGCTTTTTATGGCACATTTAGTCTATTTACTAGTGCATTTGAGTTAGTCTTCAATGCATTGGGTCCAACTTTTAGCATATTTAGTGTATTTTCCAACACATCTAGTCTGATATTCAATATATTGAGTCTATTTTTTGGCACATATTAGGTAATGTCTAGTGCATCTATGCAATATTTTAGTGCGTCCATACCCTATTTTAGAGCATCCAGTAAATTCAAAACCAGAGAGCTAAATTCATCCCCTGTTCAATAGTTTACACCAAAATTAAGGATCTTTTTCAACACAAAATCATTCCTCAGGAACAACAATCTTAAACTTGTTGAAACCGACCTTTACAAGTGAAATTATTCAAACTAAACCAAGATCTAACACCTTAAAGTTCCTAAATCATCAAACTTATCACTTCTCTCATTGTTAAGCCAAGTTTCATTATCAAGATTTGTCATCCTTCATCATGAAACGAAGTTGTATAATCATATTAAACTTAGTCTCATCAATAAAATTTGTCATTCTATTTGACATAGTTTTTATCCTTGGCACTCCTCCAAACAAAGATCAAAATTTAGTCAAATTATAACAGTTGCATGCCCATTCAAACTAGATCACAAAAGTAGAAACTCAAGGAAAAAGAACTTGAAACTCAAAACACCATGTCTAAGGCTAAAGAAAATCCTTTCCATAAAATCCACCAATCTAAGGGTGAGGAAATAACTAAGGAAGACATCCAACATGCTCAACAAGATCCAAATTTCCACAAGTTCCTAGAAAATATTTTTGAAAGAGATGGGGAAAAATACTTCCTAATGCTGGCTAATCAAGGTTTCAAACTTCCACATGAATTTGATGTTAATCAATTGAAATCACCTCCTAAAAAGACTAAAAATGATCCATCAAACATAAATCAAGTGGTTGTATTAACACATCAAATGAAAAACCTCCAATAGTAGATTCAAGATATGCAAAGGGGAACCTCAAAAAGAGACATCTTCCCATATCCTTTTGATCAAACTATCAAAATGATTCCTTTTCCCAAATATTGTGAATTCCCAAAGTATGATAAATACAATGGTAAAATAGATCCAATAGATCATGCGAGGGAATTTTGAACCATGAGTCTTGAATTTGCACATGAGGAGACTTATTTGATGAGATTGTTTCCACAAAGCTTAGGGGGACAGTGCATGGAATGGTTCTCCAAACTTGTACCACCAATTAAAACCTTTTAAGAGTTGGTTAAAAAGTTCATTACTCAATATTCTTACAATATCCAACATGAGATAACCATAAAAGACCTTTGCAACACCAAACAAAGAAAGGGTGAATCATTCCTCTTATTTTTGAAAAGATGGAGAAGATTGTTTTCAAGATATTCTCATCCCATACCTGAAGAGGAAAAGATGGAAATCTTCATTGACAATCTAAATGATTAGATGAGCTATAGACTTGAATTGAAATGTCCACCTACCTTTGAGAAAATAATTGAAAATGAAATCAAAATCAAAGAAGCTTTGGTCAAAAGAGAAGTCATAAAAATATACAATGAAGGAAACAACTCAGAAAATTCCTCCAATAATTATAATAATAATGATAATTTAAAGTTTTGGCAAAGAAACAAGAATGCTAGTAACAATGACACTTCAGTTGAAACAAAAAATGAAAAACCAGTATTTAACTTGATAGAAGTTGCCACCTGTTAGCTCTCAAAAACATAGGCAAGATGCCTCAATAGGCTGCCAATCTCTTGATACACTTCAAGGTAATAGACAAGGTTGGAAAAATTCAACCTTCTACTCTTTAGGTGCTACAAAACCTGGGTGGGTGTACCTCTCTGAATAATGCAAACTTAACCTGTAATCAATCTTCTTCTAACAACTTGTTCACAATGGCAGATGGGAGTGAACAATTATAATTCAACTTGAATACAATAAAAATATTCAGATGTGGATTTTGAAATAAGTGCTCAATTAATAGATGTAAAGAAAATTAAATGAGTTCAAATGGTGAAGTGTAGAGACCAGTGCCTTGTTGGGTAGGCAGAGTCAAATGAGATCAAAATGAACAACACATCACTGAGAAAATTCAAATTATATGGCATATGTTATGTTTACAACTTGTATAAACATGCAAGAATATGACAACTAAGCTCTACTTGAATAATCCAATTGAATCTCTCTGATTATTGTGATTAACTAAAAGGATTTAGTCTTTACTTGAAAGAACCAATTAATCGATCACACAAGAACATCAAATATGCGCTGATAAACTGAATGTAAACTTGTTACATCAATTTAAACAAACATAAAGAATCCATTTTGGAGACAGCTTAACAATACTTTCATTAAATCTAATAGATAATTGACACCAAAAATGTGCAGCAACATCACTTGACTTTCATAAATATCTCCACTTTGAAAACATGCAACTTAGTCCCTGATCTGATGAATATATATTACTGTATCCATCAGAAAATGCCTATTGTATATCAAATAACTCATAAACTCGTCCCTATTACAATTTCCAAAATGCCTCTTTATACACAAGCATTAGAAAATATATCATTTGAAATATCATGTCGTCCCTCCATAGAATTCGGGCTCCAATCGAGTCGGCCAGCAATGGTTATATGAATTCACATGTCGGCCACAGGAATTGTATTTTTGTTATTCACCAGTGAGATAGTTGGCAAGACAACACAACAGCTATGCCAAAGGGAATTCACTCGTTAATCACTCCGCCCTTGTATTTCGCTTTTGCTGTGACTTATCCGAGTTGGGGAGATGTCCCGTAGATCACATTATGTTTTACCGATATGCATTGTCACCTTCTGTATGTCGCTATAACATTTCGTTGGTCACACTGAAGCCAAGAAGTATCCCCCAGTTCCCTTTGCATATCGCTGTAGCTCTATGATATCGGGAAGACCTCTCACAGACTTCACATTGCTTTACTGAAAATCCTTATCCACTCTGAATGTTGCTGAGACACTCCAATTTTTATGCTGATAAAGTCACCTTTGCACCTCATTCAGTGAGACCCAAGGAACCTCGCCAAGACCACACACCGAAACAAAAAGTCATACTGAGCAATACCTTTTTTTACATTCATCTTCGCCAAGACCATTAGACTTTCTCACCGAAGAGAAAACTCATCGAGCTATCAGCAAGACAAAAAAATTTCGGGGGGACCTCTTATAGAATGCACCTTGCTATACCGAGAGCTCTCAACCAAACATATTGGTCGCTGAGACACAGCTGAAATCTCGACGAAAGCTATTCAATAGAAACCCTTTAGTAACCCGTCGGCGAGACACATATACTTTGCTATGACCTCCTGCCGCAAACATCAAATCCTATTGAAAAGTCCACGAGAGGAAATCCATGTGTAAGGTTGGCGAGACCGAAGGTCACTCACCAAGACCTTACAATGATAGCAATATCTCCCACCAAAAGCTAGTTGGAGAAATCTTATGCCATCGGTGAGACAAATGATACTCGCCATGACCCTCTGCTGATAGCCACAACATATGCCGATAGAAATCTCCACCGTCGCCAAAATAGTATGGATGTTATGTCGATAAGAAACCATGAACAAAGCAGTCGTTGTGACAACATAAAATTCTTGCCAAATGCCACCTACAAACAAACTTCAATTGATGTGACATTAAATGAGTCTTTCCGATAGGCAACACAGACTCATGCAAGCAGAAAATGCATAATTGATCGAGGAGACAGGAATGAACCTATGCCGATATGGACCAGAATGTAAAATATGTATAGCTTGATGAACTCATAGGGGCAATAGGGAAAAATATAGATGAAATATGAAAACATTAGGATCAAAACAGTACACTTATGAGTGAAAACACATGTAAAAATACTATATTTTTACAGTTCCAACAATGGCTCCATCTAGGGATATATGATAGTAAGATCATTGCAAGGATCCAGAATCTTGGGTGAGTAGACTAGACATAGAATGATGAACCAGAAAGTAGCAAAGGAATGAATGGTAATGTAAATGAATGCAAAGTGAATGCAAGATGGAAATGAATGGAAAATGACAAAATCCTAGACTACTATGCATGGAAAATAATTTTAAAGAGGATACACAAGAGTTGTCCATGCACTGGCAACCCTTAATCCTCTGCGTTGCTCAAGAGAAGAAAAGCTTCAATAATTGCCCACAAACAGGCAATTCCTGATCTTCACCAGCCATGTTCTATAGATAGTATGAATCTTCACCCTTCTTGCCAACAACAACAAAAGGTCCCAGCCAAAGAGCTTCAAATTTACCATGCTTGCCTTTCTCCTGACATCTTGAATTCCACATCAACACCAAATCATCTTCTTCAAATTTTCTATTCTTTGCCTTTTTGTCAAACAAATACTTCATCTATGCCTATAGCTTCACATTTTGACTTTAGGCCTCTCTCCTTAATTCATCCAGTTCAGCAAGTTGCTCCATTCTGTCCTCCATGGGTTCAAGAACCTCCAAATCTTCCTGTAAGATAAACTTATAGACTAGTAACAAATTTTGCAGAGGCATCATGGATTGTGCTCCGTAGACTAATTCAAATGGAGATTTTCCAATTTCCTTTTTCCCAGTGATCCTATCAGCCCACACAGCCAGTTTTAACATTGAATCCCAAGCCTTCTTGTTTTGTCCTAATACTCTCCTTATAATCTTCAAAAGACTTTTATTGCTAGACTCAACTTGTCCATTGGCTTGTGGATGATAAGGAGTTACATAAGAAATAGTAATTCCATACTTATCACAAAAGCTTTTGAATTTATCTGACCTGAAGCACATCCCATTATCTATGATTATCTCAATGGTGTACCAAATCTGGTGATAATATTGTCCATCAAGAAATTTGTTACAACTTTACTTGTAGCCTGCTTGGTTGGGATTGCCTCCACCCACTTTGTAAAATAATCAGTGGCAACTAGTATCCATCTATGTCCTCCACTTGACTTCTCTTGTATTTCTCCAATGAAGTCAATTCCCCATTGATGAAAAGGGGCATCAACTTGTAAAGGTCGAAGTGGTAAAGCAATCTGATATTTCAATCTTCCAGAAAACTTTTGGCAAGCTTCACATTTTCTCACATGTGTAAAGGAGTCATTAAAAACCCTTGGCCAAAAATAACCTGCCCTAAGAATCTTGTGTGCAATTTTCTTTGCTCAATAATGACCTCCACATAATCCTTCATGCATTTCCTTCAAAACATGTTTGGCCTGTGACTCATCCAAACATAACAACAATATGCCATCCCTATTTTTCCAAAACATATCGCCATCCATAAAAACATATTTGGATGCCTACAACTTCAAAGTTCTCCTATGGCTATCACTTAATCCATCTGGACACTTCATATATTTAAGATAATGCATAACATCAGTATACCAAGGAGTGTGTTCAATACTTGCAATTGCAGCCTCTTCTTCAACATTGCAAATCTAACTTGCCTCAATATTGGTTTCTGTCATTAGCCTAGCCAAGCCTTGGCCTCTTACCAACTTAGTGATCTGTATCTCCATGTCAAATTCTTGAATCTTGTTGATCCATTTGCATCTTTTCCCTGTAACTTCAGATTGTGTTAAAATGTCATTGACAGGAGCATGAGGGACATAAGCAATCACCTTCACTCCAACAAGATATGGTCTGAATGCTTTTCTGGCCTTTACCAATGCAAAAGCCTATTTTTCTATTATGTCATACTTCAATTCAGACCTCTGTAATGATTTACTAAAGAAAGAAACAGGTTGTTCATAACCACCCTCATTTTTCTATAGCATAACAACAACAATAGTATGCATTGAGGCAAATGAAAAAATCTGAAAGGGCTTTGTAAAATCTGGAGACTTAGGAACAGGAGCCTCTTTGATAGCCCTTTTGATAGACATAAAAGCATCCAAAGCATTAGCAATCCAATCCATTTTTTGTCCTTTCTTTAACATTTTTGATATGGGCTTAATGATCTTAGCAAAATTAGAAATGAATCTTCTGACAAAATTAATTTGTCCAAAGAAAGATTGTATTGCTTTGACAGTTTTGGGAATAGGAATCTTATCAATAGCTTCCACCCTCTCAGGATCTATTCTAATTCCCTCTTTTGAAACAATATGCCCCAAGAGCTTACCCTCTGTGACTGCAAAATGATATTTTTTTGGATTTAAACTAATACCATATTCAAGAGCTTTAATAAATACCTTTTCCAGATGTTGCACATGATCTTCAGCCTTCTTCGAATAAGTAGTCAAGTCATCTTGATACACCACCATGATAATATTAATCAAATCAGATAATGCTACATCCATGGCTCTTTGGAAAGTCGCTCCAGCATTAGTGAGACCAAATGGCATTCTTATGTATACATATGTTCCCCAAGGAGTAGTAAATGTTGTCTTGTATTTCTCAGATTCCTTGACTTTAACCTGATTGTATCCAAAAAACCCATCCATCATGGATAGCAATTCACACCCTATCACCTTATGTAATATGGCCTCCATATTGGGTAAAGGATAATTATCTTTAAGAGATGCCATATTTAAATTCCTGAAATCCACACATAATCTGATATCACCATTCTTCTTTCTCACTGGAACCAGATTTGAAACCCACGTTGAATGTCTGATTGGTTTGATAATTCCTCCATCCTCGAGCTTTATCAATTCCTCTTGCATTTTAGGCTCTAATGTTGGATTTATAGGTCTTTGCTTTTGTCTGAAAGGCTTGGCGTCTGGCTTCAGTGGTATTTCATGCTGAAATAAATCTTCCCTGTATGCTTTCAAATCTTCATAAGACCAAGCAAAAACATGCTTGTATTTTCTCAACAACTCTATCAACATTCTTCTAATCATAGGGCTGATATTCTTTCCAATGTATACCTTTCTTGGTGCTATCTCAATCCCCAAGTTGACTTCTTCAATATCTTCTCTTCTGACTGGCGTTTGTTTCATTAGAGATCTATCATTTCCATCATACAACCTCTCCAATGCCACCAGATCCTTGGGAAATTTATTTGTTTTGAGCTGCAATATCTCCTTGCCAAACATAGTTTGCTTCCCATCCACTTCTTCAACAAAAGCATTGAAATCAATTTCTTGAGTCTCATACTGATCTATACAATTGAGGAATTTCAAAAGGTCAGTATCATCATTGAAGACCTACCAACTATAAACATTATCAGGAACAACAGGTCTTGTCTTGAACTCAATCTATGATACCCCAGCCAATGTAATATCATCTCTTTTCAGCGCCACATTTGCTAAAAAATCAGCCATTATATTCTTTGACCTATCAATCCACTCAATTGAAAAAGCATCAAACAATTCAATTGTATCCCATACATCATTCCTATATTTTTTTAATCTTTTTTGCTTTGCTGCATATTTTGATTTGATTTTTGAAACAACCAACTCATAATCACCCAAAATAGCCAGCAACTTAATCTTGTGTTTCACATCTATGTTCAAGCCTATCAATAAAGCTTCATACTCTGCCACATTGTTTGTACATTCAAATGCTAACAGAAATGAATATTTAAAAGTAATACCTTCAGGTGAAACAAATAAAATCCCAGCACCATTACCTTCTTGGCTGCATGCTCCATCAAAATACATCTTCCATACTTCATTGTAACTTTGTGCCACATGCTTTTCAATTGGATCACTATTGGTTAATTCTGGTTGAGCTGGTTCAATTTTAAAACTTCCAAGATCAACATCACAGAAACAATTAATCTAATCTTGAGGTATACAGTCAACAAGCTGATTCATTCTTGGTTCTCTATATAATTTGACATCTTGTCTGTTCACTGGAATAGTAGCATAAGATAAATCAAACTAGACATTTCCTCCAACTGCTGATGTCCACTGTCTTGACAGAAGCATCCCAAACTGAGGAGTATCAATCACTGTTATATCTATATTATAAGCCACCTGTGGATAAGTAGGTAGTTGGACTTCAACACCTCTCATAATGCCTACCATAGGTACATGTCTATTATCCATTGCATAGCACTTCCCCTCACATGTATCAACCCACATGCCAAGCTGTTTCATTACTCCTACTGGCATAATATTTATAGTAGCACTAGAATCTATCATGCAGTTCCTCAGCAATTTATTATTTATAAGAAATGTGGTGAAGAAAGGATCCACTTGTGGGGAGGTTGTTAAAACATCACCCAAACAAACTTCTGAATTATTTATCTTATCTTGCCTATTGACTTCTTCAGAATTCATATGTTTTTCATTCCCATTTGTAATCAATTGAACATTATCTCTATACTCCTTAATTTTTATCAATTCAAGTAGTGGAATGAATATTTTTACCTGGGATAATGCCTGGGTGAAATCAAAAGAGGAGCTTTCCATCTTAACAGTCTTCTTCAGTTCTGATGCTTCACCTTTGGTTTCTTCTTTTTCTTTTTTACTAGGCTGATCAGACTTTTGCATTTCCTTGTGTAATTCTGCAACTTTCTGCTCTTGGACAGGCCTCCTTTCAATTTTATCATGCTGCTTGTTTTCTAGCTTTTTTACAGTTTCCTGTGTTGCCTTTTGCTCTTTTACAAAAATTCCCCCAGGAACTCCATCTAGCTCATTCACTTTTCTGTTTCTCAACCAATATTTACTCCTTGCATCCTCAACTGCTACAAAAGTTATTTTCTCCATTTCATCTTTGGTGAGTCTCCTTACATTGCACTAAACAGGTGCTTCAACAAGATGTGGCTCTGTGTAGTCTTCATCAGAATCATAAAAGATATGTTGTTCAGTCATATGGACATTATACTTCTGACTAGAAACATCATACTCATAGCCATCATCCTCTAAAGATGAATATCCTTCCTCAACATGGTAAAAAGTATCTGAAGTCAAGTAAATTTTGTGATCTTCTCCATTATCCTACATTAACATTCCCTCCTCTTGCATCTTTTGAGCTACAACACAGTAGTCTGGAGAATGTGGTTGATTACAAACTTCACAGAAATAATTATTACTCACCATGTAAGTTCCCTTTTTGTTCAATGGATCAGGAGTCTCTTTATTTCTTGGCCTGGCCGTTATAGGTTTCCCATCTTTCCAGTTTGTATTGTAAGGCATATCATGCAACCTTGGCCTTTCATTTTTGTTCTCATTTCTGTATGTATTCTCTTGTCTGTACTAATAATTACTTTGCTGAGGAGGCCTCAGGCTGTCTCTTTTATTAGTCACACCAGCAGCCTTCCTGTTATTCTCAATTGTCAATGCAATTTTATGTGCTTCAGCCAAATCTCTTGGGGATCTACTTCTCAGTTCATACCCTATATTAAGATCAAATTCACTTAAATAAATACTCAATGTAGCAGAGTCTGACAACCTTGATCCAAGAGGTACTTTAGTATGCAACTTGTTGAATTTTCGGTTGAAATCATAAATTGAATCATTCTAATTTTTTTGAATCCTCACCAATTCATGAAGAGTTGCATCTGGAGCATTTTGATTCCCATATTGCTCTAAGAATTTATCTTGAAATTCTTGGAGAGAATTAATTGAATACACAGGCAAGCTGTTAAACCAATCCCTAGCATCTTCAATAAGTGACATCATAAACAGCCTCATGTGCAAATCTTCATGTGGCATACCTATATCTTGAATGGACATATTGAAATGCCTTAGATGTTCTTCAGTAGTGATTGCATTGCTCCCTGTAAACTTGGGAATCAAACCTCTCCAGCTGCTATCCATAGGGTAAGGGCATGGATTGAACCATGTCAAATCAAACTGCCTGATCATTGATGCGTATTGGTGGGGGGGAGGGATAGGTGGATATTGATACTGATGCATAGGATTATTGTATTGTGCATTATGCTAATGAGTGTGATGCTGACCAGGAGGCAGATGCACATTTGTATGTTGTGTGGGAATATGAGGCAGCTGACTTGGCTACCTATAGTGATTCCCAGTTTGATGGTTTTGAGCATTCGATTGATTAGATGGCCCTGCACCATGACTACCCTGCTTATGAGGTGGTACATACTTCGGGGGGAAATTAGTTGTCTGATTAGTAACTTGTGCTTTCTACAATTTGGATTCTTTTATTGCTTGTATCATCTGTGCCCTTTCCTATTCCTTTCTTTCCTTTTCTTGGGATTCAAACAGCGCCTTGATTTCTTCAAAACTCAAAGATTCATAATCTTCTTGAGGAGATGCATGATCAATATGTTCATTCTGATCACCCTGCATTTCTAGATCATATTCCTGCCTCTTTCTAGCTTCAAACACAACCTGTTTCTGAGGATCAAGAGAAGGGAAAGGATTTCTTTGATCTTTTGGGGTACAAGGCTCTGCACTTGAATCATCTCTCCATGTATCATAGCAATTATATGTTTCACAATGTGCTCTTGGTGCTTTTCCTTTATCAATTATGCACATGTCCTCATTGATCCTCTTTCCTTTATCATCTCTGTTATCTTTATGTGTCCACTTATTGTTGCTAGCAGGAGCTCCAGTATGACCTCCCCTGTATTGAGATCTTCTTCCATTCATGATGAATAGCTACAAAAATTTCTGTTAGAGTCACCACTCACTTTTATCAAAAATGAGAAAATACTTAATGCTTCTTATCCCCAATAGAGTCTGTACAAAGTTCCTGACTCTATGATTAAGGTTTTGATTCTAAATGTATTCCCCAGTGGAGTCACCAATTTGTTAGCTCTCAAAAACGTAGGCAAGATGCCGCAAGAGGCTGCCAATCTCTTGATACGCTTTAGGGTAACAGACAAGGTTGGAAGAATTCAACCGTCTACTCTTTAGGTATTGCAAAACTTGGGTGGGTGTACCTCTCTAAATAATGCAGACTTAACCTATATTTAATCTTCTTCTAACAACTTGTTCACAATGGCTTGTTCACAATGGCAGATGGGAGTGAACAATTATAATTCAACTTGAAAACAATAAAAATATTCAGATGTGGATTTTGAAATAAGTGCTCAATTAATAGATGTAAAGAAAACTAAATGAGTTCAAATGGTGAAGTGCAGAGACCAGTGCCTTGTTGGGTAGGCGAAGTAAAATGAGATCAAAATGAACAACACATCACTGAGAAAATTCAAATTATCTAGCATATGTTATGTTTACAACTTGTATAAACATGCAAGAATATGACTGCTAAGCTCTACTTGAATAATCCAATTGAATCTCTCTGATTACTGTGATTAACTAAAAGGATTTAGTCTTTACTTGAAAGAACCAATTAATTGATTACACAAGAACAACAAATGTGCACTGATAAACTGAATGTAAACTTGTTACATCAATTTAAACAACCAAAAAGAATCCATTTTGGAGATAGCTTAACAATACTTTCATTAAATCTAACAGATAATTGACACCAAAAATGTACAGCAACATCACTTGACTTTCATAAATACCTCCACTTTGAGAACATGCAACTTAGTCCCTGATCTGATGAATCTATAATACTGTATCCATTAGAAAATTCTTACTATATATCAAATAACTCATAAAATGGTCCCTATTACAATTTCTGAAATGCCTCTTTATACACAAGCATTAGAAAATAAATCATTTGAAATATCATGTTGGCCCTCCATAGAATTCGGGCTCCAATTGAGTTGGCCAGCAACAGTTATATGAATTCACATGTCAGCCACAAGAATTGTATTTCTGTTATTCACCAGTGAGACAGTCGGCGAGACAACACAGTAGCTATGCTGAAGGCAATTCACTTGTTAATCACTTTGCCCTTGTATTTTTCTTTCGCTGTGACTTATCCAAGTTGGGGAGATGTCCCGTAGATCACATTATGTTTTACCGATATGCATTGTCACCTTCTGTATGTAGCTATAACATTTTTTTGGTCACACTGAAGCCAAGAAGTATCCCCCAGTTCCCTTTGCATATCGTTGTAGCTCTATGATATCAGGAAGACCTCTCGTAGACTTCACATTGCTTTACTGAAAATCCTTATCCACTCTGAATGTCGCCGAGACACTCTAATTTTTATGCCAATAAAGTCACCTTTGCACCTCATTCGGCGAGACCCTGGGCACCTCACCAAGACCACACACTGAAACAAAAATTCATACCGAGCAATACCTTTTGTTACATTCATCTTCAACAAGACCATTAGACTTTCTCACCGAAGAGAAAACTCATCGAGCTATCAGCAAGACAAAACAATGTCGGGGGGACCTCTTATAGAATGTACCTTGCTATACCGAGAGCTCTCGACCAAACATATTGGTCACCGAGACACAGCCAAAATCTCGCCGAAAGTTGTTCAATAGAAACCCTTTAGTAACCAGTCGGCAAGACATATACTTCACTGTGGCCTCCTGCTACAAACATCAACCCCTACTGAAAGGTCCATGAGAGGAAATCCATGTGTAAGGTCAGTGAGACCGAAGGTCACTCACCAAGACCTTACAATGATAGCAATATCTCCCACCGAAAGCCATTTGGAGAAATCTTATGTTCTCCATCGGTGAGACAAATGATACTCACCAAGACCCTCCGCCGATAGCCACAACATACACCAATAGAAATCTCCACCATCGCCAAAATAGCACAGATGTTATTTCGATAAGCAACCACAAAAAAAATTGCTGTGACAACATAAAAGTCCTATCGAACGCCACCTGCAAACAAACTTCAATTGATGTGACATTAAATGAGTCTTGCCAATAGGAAACACAGACTCATGCAAGTGGAAAATGCATAATTGATCAAGGAGACAAGAATGAACCTATGCCGATATGGACCAGAATGTAAAATATGTATAGCTCGATGAACTCAGAGGGGCAATAGGGAAAAATATAGATGAAATATGCAAATGGTATGATCAAAACAGTACACTTATGAGTGAAAACACATGTAAAAATACTAGATTTTTACAGTTCCAACACCACCAAGACCAATCAAAACAACAATCCAACCAGCAATGTTGAATCTAGACCACCACCATATCACACATTCTCAAATCAAAGAAGATTCACACCTTTGGGATAGTCATTAGAATCAGCATTAAAAGAACTTCTTGCAGCCAAGGTTATAACATTACCAGAGGCAAGAGATTGGGAACCAAGAGTTAAACCTTCATGGTGGAATGATGCACACTATTGTGACTTTCACAGAAACAAAGGACACAAGACCAATGATTGCATGCAACTAAAACATTTTATACAAGATTTGATTGACAACAAGACAATATTTGTAGGACCCCAAACAAATGCTAATCATGGAGCATTCAAGAATCCTTTACAAAACTATGAAAAGGGGGAGTGTTCTTCATCAAAGACCAAAGGAAAAAATTTGAACTTATGTTTATGGTTCTACCATTCATTATGTTGAGGTATTTGAGCATCAAACCAAGGACATCAAAATCAAGGTTCAAAAATACATCATTGTAATTGAGAATCAAACCAAGGACATCGAAATTAAGGGCCAAAAAAACACTGTTATAACTAAAAATCATCATGAGGATATCAACACTAAATCACATCAAATCAATGACATCATACCAATCAAAGAACATCATACCACAAACATTGAAGGTTTAACTCATTTTTTCTTTTTATCCTATAGTATGGGAAGCATAGAATGTGTTTCTCTTTTGGATTAAAAAATTTGAAATCATTTAAGAATTATAGATTTTTTTCAATCAGCCTATGAATCAAGAATTTAGTTAGAATGTATGTATAAAATCAATAATAAATATCTATTTAATTCCAAATAAGTAACATCTTATATTTTTGGAAAGTTGACAATTTTTTCAATAAACCCTTTTTGTTTCATCAAATTTAGATTAAAAAAAAAGTTGTAGCCACTTTCTAGTCATATCGCCACTTTTTGGATCCCCATGATCCTACATTCACCCTCTGAATAGAATTTTCCTTTGTGGTGGTTTGTTAGTTACTTTTTCATGCATCAAAGCTCTCCTCATCACTAATGATTCACCTTTATCAGGTTTCCCAACTGAATTAGGGGATCTAATAGGTTCTTCATCCATATAAGTCTCTCTTCTTGTATGCTCAATTTTTTTTTGGTAATTCCTTTATGACACTCAAACGCTCTATGTATTGTGTCTCCACACTTGAAACAGGTTCCTCTAAATTGTCTTCTCTTAGATCTTCCTTCATCTATCTAGTCTCCTTCATTATGGTAAGAATTATGACGTCCTCTATGACTATGGTAGAAATTTATTTCTTCTCTACCTCTATGATATGAATTAGCATCATTTTCTTCACTCCAGTAGGGATTCACATATTTTTTTGATCTACATATGGTCTTCTTTCTCTGAATTGGGATACACTCTTCTAGAATCTTCCTCTTGCACTTCTCTGTCTTTGTTCAATTTTCTTGTTCAACTTCTCTTCAACTTTTAATGCAAACTAATGTGCTTCCTCAACTCATGTCATCTTTTCTAGGCTTAATTCTTCTTGAATATTTGTTCTCAGTCCATTGATACATCTTGCAACCTTTTCTTTGATTGTTTCACTATGATTGGTTCTAATTATCATCTTGTATAATTCATCAGTATACTCCACATAACTTTCTTTTTGTATTAGCTTTTGCAATCTCTTCAGCAATTCAAGTTCATATTCCATTGGTATGAATTGATTTTTCAACTTTATCACCATTCTATCCCATTTTATCATTTTCACTTTGACTCTTCTATTTTGGTCCAATTGAACTTCTTTCCTCCATAATGTAGCACGGTATTTCAATTTAGTTTTCACAAATCTGACTCTTTTAGGATCTTCAATTTCTTCATATTCAAAGTATTCTTAGAATTTCATTGATCGAATCAATCAATTCTTTAGGATTCAAATTTCTCACATTATTTTAAATTTCAACTCTAATTCTTTACCCAATCTTTGAGATTTCTTTCAATACCTTGATTTGATCTGATTCTTCTTCTTCTTCTTCTTCTTCTTCTTCTTCTTCTTCTTCTTTGTTGAGGGCATCTTCAAGTTGATTCACAACATGTTCTGCTTCATCATCACTTTCATCATTCTTCCTAGGGCTTTTTCCTTTCCTTTGGTCTTCTTCAAAACCATCTAATCAGATTCGCATATCACACATCATTTCCAACATTTCATCCATTCTTCTAGCTATATTCACCACAATAGGCACTATCCTTGGTGGCATATCTCCCCTCAAATTTGGTGCAACTAGCTTAATTCTATGGTTTGGATACAAAGGTTTAAACTACCTCACAATCCGTGATCAATTGAAAACAAGTGCAGTCTACCTTAGGTTGGTGAATTTTTTCACCTCAAGCAATGCCTTCAGGAATCAAAAAATTGATTTGATACCACTTGGTATAGTCATGGTAGGAGGGTTCTAGAAGGAACAATCTAAACCGTGGAGCAATGAGTCAACACAACATAAATAACACAAGAAACTTTATTGAATTGATAGTCTCACATGCAATGTGTGCCTCATGGGAAAATATCTAAGGCTCACAAGCCTACCACAAGGGCATTCCACAATACAACTAGCGAATAGGCCTTATTACATGCCCTCAAAGGGATTGCACAAAAATGTAATGAATTGGAATCTTACATCTAAACTTCTAACTAATCACTAACTCTTCAAAGAATCACAATGCTTATAAATATGCTTCTCAAGCTCCAACAAAGGTTTGCATCAGCCACAAGGGTCTATAACTTGATGAATGATCACATATGAATTTTGGCCTCAAAATATGTAAAGATAACTCCACGTGAAAAGAAACAACTTGCGAATATCATCGATAGGTCCCAATGAACCCAATATTCCTGTACAATGTCACCTTAAGCTTCACATAATCTAAAATAGGTTCGCACTAAGGAACATGGACCAAGTCAGCCCTAAATTCTCTAATTGGTAAACAAAATGAAATTATAAGACTAATAACTTTCCATAGACAAATGCAAATGATGTGAAATCTAGATATGTGATAGATGTCAATATGTAGATGCAATATCCTACTCCACAAGCTAAGAAATGAAACTACAATAAAATGAAAAATGAAATACTAAAACTACTTCTGAATGTAATGCAAAAAATAACTATTTTTAGTTGACATAGGATTTCTTTACAACTAGGGATGTTCCTGTATACACATAAAAATGGTCACATCACATTGTCTGGTAATTAATTAAATATTTTTAATATTTAATTAAATCTTCGAATTTCATCTATGTATAAATAAATTTAAATAATTTATTTATATTATCCATTATTTCATTTTGATTAAATAAATAAGTTTATTTAATCATCTTTTTGTATTCATTTCTTAATTAATTAAATAAACATTACGATTTATTTATATTAATTATCAATAATCTTAGTTTGAATATTTTATTCAAATAAAGATTAAAATATTCCTCTCTTCTAAATATATTCTTTTAATATCAATTCATTTATAATTAAATATTCCAAAATATTTAATTAATTCTTCTAATATTTCATATTCTTCTAAAGTCATATCATAATTAAATATTTTAAAATATTTAATTAAATATTCTATAGTTTTTAAAATCAAAAATCAAAAATCATTAATGAAATTAAATAAATTTATTTATTTATTTAATTTGGGGATTATCTTCAACATCCGGGAAGCAAACGGTCAAAACAGAAAATTTAATTTTCTCTGTTTCTGTGCAGGCTTATTCCCATGGGTTGAAGATAGGAATCCATCCTTCTCTCCAACCTCTCAACCTCTTCCATCTTCTTCTCAACCTCTCCATCTCTCACCTTTCAATCCTACCAGACAATCTCACAGCCGTAGATTCTTGCCAGCCGGGATTGTGCCTGCAAAAATCTATAAATATGACTGTCGGGCACTCCAAATCATATAGAAGCTTTTAGTAAAATAACTATAGTCAAATAGCAAGTAGTATAAATCTTTTTAGCATTCATAGAATTTCCATTTCATAGCAACAGAATCATGGCATATTGTAGTATATTCATAACATACTTCATTTACAGCCCCTGTGCATAATCTACAGCCCCTGTCCATATCCGTTAGTATCAGCAATTTCAATTAGCATACAACATATAGAATTTCCTTTTGCATAACTCGTTCTACAGGTTACCATTCGGAGAAGCAGAGCTTACACAAAATCTGAGAGCAGCAGCTTCGAATTCCTGGAGATAGAGGAAAATAAAACGGCTCTGAAGAAACTCTGTTTGCTTCATTTGATTTTAATTCATTTAGTTTTTTTTAGTTTAATGTTTCATTTTGTGTTTTGTTTTCATTTAGAATACTCATATAAACATTAACACATTTTTGGTGCCCACCGTGGGGCTCTTGCCCCGTTTTTAATCTTTTTTTTTTGCAGGTTTCTTTTGACAGGTTACAGACAAAAACAACTGAATAGCACAGGAAACACGTCTTCAAAATTTCAATACCTAGTTTAGCGCATTTAAGGTCTTTTGCAACGCTTGTGAAGTATTTTGCAGTGCCCATAAGGTCTTTTGCAGTGCCCATAAAGATTGTTGCAGCACCCTTAAAGTCTTTTGCAGCACCCGTGAAGTATTTTACAGCGCCCATGATATGTATTGCAGCACATTTAATTAGTTTTGCGGCGATATTAATTAGTTTTGCAGCGCCTTTAAAGTCTTTTGCAGCACCTGTAACTTCTATTATAGCGCAATTTCTATAAGTTGTAATTTGTAATGTTAAAATAGTTTAACTGATTCTGACGCAACCGCAAATAGTTATTAAATTTTTTAAAGATAAAATGAAGCAATCCTAGGGTAGACACCTAACTTAAAATGAAGCAATCCTAGGGTAGGCATTTAAGGTAAAATGAAGCAATCCTAGGATAGAAATTTTACACTTTATTTTGGTCTAAAAAGAATTTTCTATTTATGTGAAGCAACATCTTCACTTAGCTTAGAAAACCTTTATTTTTGGGCTTAAAATAAACTTTGATTGCTTTGTTTTTGGTGATAGGCCTATGCTCTCCCCTTAACTGGGTGATCAAAATGCCAAAATCACCTATTTCCATTTATGCAATTTCCTATTTTATTAGCACCTTTTAGAAGGCTTGTCGTAGCGG
This sequence comes from Sequoia sempervirens, assembly GCA_007258455.2. Classification (NCBI taxonomy): domain Eukaryota; kingdom Viridiplantae; phylum Streptophyta; class Pinopsida; order Cupressales; family Cupressaceae; genus Sequoia; species Sequoia sempervirens. The sequence continues at coordinate 722,974,717 of VDFB02270651.1, forward strand.
GAAAAAGTACTCACCCTACGGGAATGACCTAAGTGGGAACAACTAAAGCCAAGTTTTCCAACCCACTATAATCAAATGCGGATGGTTGACGAAAATCCCATTCGACGGTAGTGTGCATTGATAACCATCCCCAAAGCCTTTGTTCTAAAGGTAGGGAGGTCTCTCGAGGGACTCTATCATTTTCCGCACCGAACGGAAACCCTTACTAAGAACTTAGTGTAGTATCTTATCGAGTTAGTTTCCAAACATTATATTAATCACAGTGTAGGGGAGGGAAGAATCTACCCCCAAGATACTCACCATATAACTACCAAGGATTGTTTGCTTAGGGGATCCGGTATCCACTTCCGTCACTCAGAGTACACACCTAGAAAAGACAAAAACACAGGCACCCTTTCGGGGGTGACACGACTGTGTGAGTTGACGCAGTTTTAAGATGTGGGCTGTTGATTGCTATGATGACCTACTTGAAAATTAAGAGTGAGTCTGTTTGAAGTGCTTATCATGTGTAAAACCTGTTAAAACAATTTCTGAACAACATTTTGATTATACACTTGATGTTTAGCATAAGACTTAAAACAACTATTTTACAAATTGTTTGATGTGTTTTCAATACACTAATTCAGATAAGATCATCCAACACTCATTATCACATTGATTAATCTCATGTTACGAGATTGGAAATCCACAACATTTGTAAAGAAATCCATTTTCAAAAGGATTAAGAAGCCAAAGAAACCCCTCAACCACAAGAACCTATTGAAGAAACAATGATTCTTGTATCAAAGTCAAAAAAATTTACTTAAATATCGAACATTTCTTCATAGGTATCATGATTGTGTTAGAGGTCTTTCAGATGATTATGCCATAGAACCTTTGTATTCACAAGCTTACTTTCAAAGAAGAGCCCTTTCTCAAAGGCATAACCATAGTCAACGTATTTGCTTCTGTTATATTCCCCAACCTGCAATTGAATATTCTACTCGCCCAAATAAAATTTTGCAATAGAGAACTTAGAATACATTAGGCATCCATCATAAAATCCATCCTTCTACAAAGCCATGATCAAAACTTCATAAAGTGCAAAATAATCCTTTTCTTGATCTTTTGCTTATATTCCTGCTAAATAGGATTTTCATCCTTTCACTTAGGGAACAACACAAGCTAAAGATTAGAAATTTTGTGTAAGTCATAGAATCTTCATTCTATCCTGACTTTCATATATATCACATAGATTGTACTATTTCACTCTTTTGATCAAAAGTGAGTAGAACTTGGAACAAAACCTATGCCTGTCTTCACGAGATCTCAAAAACAAATGGAAAAAGATGAGGGAGAAACCACTACAAGTAAAATGGGAGACCATACTGAAAAAGAAGAGGAAACGTTTAATCTTGATGAGTTAATAGAAGAAAAGCTTCAAGAAGCAGAACAAGATCCTCAATTCCATACTCTTATGGAAAAGATTTTAGAACGAAACAAAGAACGATACTTTCTTTCATTAGCTAATCAAGGAGCTAAGTTGCCTCACACTTTTGACATGGAAGGGATTAAACAAAGTCCTGAAATCCCTCCTAATGACTTTAGTGCTCTTAATCAACAGATAAAAGAATTACAAGGGCAGATAAAAGAAATGCAAGGGGGTACAACAAAGAAATATGTTTTGGAAGACATATCTCCTTACCCATTTGATAGGAGTCTTCAAATGATCCCATTTCCAAAACATTGTGAAATCCCTAAGTATGATAGGTATAATGAAAAAACTGATCCCATTGACCATGTGAGAGATTTTCGAAACATGAGTCTAGAATTTTCCTATGACGATACCTACTTGATGCGATTATTTCCATGAAGTCTAGGTGTACAATCCATGGAGTGGCTTTCAAAAATCACTCCACCTATCAAAACTTTTGAGGAGTTAATAAATCAATTTATATCACAATACTCCTACAATATACAATACCAGATAACAATGCTTGATCTTTGTAAAGTGAAACAAAAGGTAGGAGAACCCTTCACTACGTTCTTGCAATGGTGGAGAAGGTTATTTGCATGATATTCCCGTCCTATTCCTGAAAAGGAAAAGATGGATATCTTTATCAATAGCCTTTATCAAGAATTAAGCTATAGGCTTAACCTTCATTGTCCTCATAACTTTTAAAAATTGATTGAAAATGCAATCACTATTGAAGGGGCCTTAGTTAAAAGGGGAGTGATAAAACTTGATAATCCAAGTACATCAAATCAAAACAATAGTGATAAAACAAGGTTTTAGAACATAAACAAAATTTTTGTCAATGATGGCATAGTAGATGCAAATAATTTATGAACAAAACCATCTGTTTTCAATCTATCAAGTGCTCCACAAAACAATCAACAAGGAAATACAACTCAACAAGGAAACAACAATCAACAAGGACAAACCTCCAAGCAAGAAAACATGACCAATAAAAATACCAATCAAAATCGTGGTAATTTCAATAATAATCTTGGCAATACCCAAACATCAAATCCGTCCAGACCTTCATTTTTTTCAAATCGACAGAATTTTACCACTTTGGGTCAATCTCTTGAGTCTGCTCTCAAGGAGCTTCTTGATAATAAGGTTATCACCTTACCACCACAAAGAGATTATGAGCCACGAGTCAAACACCCATCATGGAATGACTCATATTATTGCAATTATCATCGATGTAAGGGTCATAGAACAAAAAATTGTCAAGCTTTGAAAAATCTAGTACAAGATTTAATTGACAATGGTACCATTACAATTGAGGGACATCATACCAATGACAATCATCAAGCATTCAAAGATCCTTTACCAAACTATCAAAAGGGGGAAACATCAGATACCAAAGACAAAAGTATACACAATGTTGAAGACAATATAATCTGTCACATATATGCTGATGATCAACGAATTAATGTTATCAAAATCAAGGGAAAACAAGAATATCAACAGGTTAATGTAACAACAAGAGGTCAAGAAAAAGTTGTTCTAAAAGGAAGTTCATCTAAAACAACTATTTCTTCTCCAAGTCAGTATAATCTGGTTGATCAATTGAGAAAAACATCAGCTCAAATTTCCATCCTTGAACTTCTTAAAATATCCCCCATACACAAGAATATTTTAGAAGAAGCTCTTGTAAACACAACTGTTGATACTGATCTCGATGTAAACAAATTTCAAGCCATGGTGGGACATTTGTCTTCCCCTACTTGTCTTTCATTTTCTGATAAAGATGATGCTTCCACGACACATCCACATAATTCCTTGCTCTATCTTGAAGTCATGATCCATAAACATCGCATTAGACGTGTCTTAATAGATGGAGGAGCTAGTTTAAACATTTGTACTTTAAAGTTAATAAATGCCTTAGGAATATTAGAAAATGAAATTGATCCACGAAGGAAGATAACTATCAAGGAATATGATGATGAAGAAAGAGCTTCTAAAGGATTAATATTGCTGCCTATCAGAGTGGGACCTGTTGTGAAGAATACATTTTGTCACATTCTAGATCAAGATCTTTCTTATAACATACTTTTGGGTCATCCGTGGATTCATGATATGCAAGTAGTACCATCAATGTATCATCAATGCATCAAGTTTCCATATAATGGACAAGAAATAACTATACAAGCTGATTACAATAGTACCCAAACTTGTTCAAATCTTCGAGTAACTCAAGATGTCTTTGTGCCACACAATAGGGAAGCTCTTGCTGTTTCATTTTCCAATCTACAAGTCCAATTGCAAGAATTGACAAAGAATCTTGATACTAAGCTGCAATTCAAAGACAAAGGGGTAGGTGAATATTCTTTATCTCTTTCTACCTTACCTCCTTCTCCAAGGTCACATGGGCAGCCTACCTAAATCAAAAGATTGCAATAGCTTCTACATCTCAAGCTTCTGTGCCAATCACAAAGTTTGATGGAAAATTCATTAGAGCTAACACCACTGAAGAAGAAGCTGAAGATAGGGACATCCTAAATTGGCTATACAAAGATGAAGATGAATCTCTCTTGCACATTAAGTTGCCTAAAGAACAATATGGTAAGGGGTATGCTATCATGCAGAAGATGGGCTATGAAGGAAATGGTCCTATAGGAAAAAGAAGAGAAGGAATTGTAGAACCAATTCAACCTATTTCAAAGCATTCAAGTGATAAAACAAGACTCAGATATGGAAAAGATAAAGAAGAATCTACTTCACAGCAAACACAATCAACTCATGAAAGAGGATCAGTGTCAGATAGACCTCATGAATCAGTTTTCCAATTGCAGAATAGTTCAGATACTGATTCTAATGAATATGAATGGGACACCATTTATAATGATGAATTTTGGAGAGACAAACAAGTTGATACCATACACAAGTATGCACCTATTCTTATACAAGGAGAAGGCTCAAGGCCTCCACTTGATTATGTTTTACAAAGCAATCATGACTCAAGTGAGGATGAATCAGATTCTAACGAGATTGACAATCAACAGGAGAATACCATCATAGACCTTGTCTACCATGAGGATGATAACCATATCATGACTTTGACAATTCAAGACCTTACCCAACCTAATGATCCTATGCCTTTAGTTTATCCAGAACTTATTGATTGGGACATTGACGCACCTATCCATATTCCTACATTCATGATGATGAGGACATTATAAATTTCTTTGTTCCTCAAATGAAGAAAACAATTGTTTCATTCAAGAATCTCATACTCGTGATTTTGATAAGGAGGTGTCAAGTCTCTTAGCTGCAAAATAAATGAAATAAAAGATGGATCTATTGGTGAAAACCGAAAAATGGCAGTGATAGATCAACAAAAGAGAAAAATAAAGAGCGAATCCGACAGTGAAAACCTTTCTGAGGCACGAAGATGAGAAACTTGACACCCTTCCCAAGTATTATCATGAAAGATCTTCTATTTTAATTGAACCATGAGAATCAATCAACATAAGTACAGCAGAACAACCAAAAGTTTTGCAACTTGCAGCATCATTAACGTTGAAGAAGTCCTGAAATTCATGCAATTCTTGAAGGAGAATCAAATTAACTTTGCTTGGTCATATGCTGATATGCCAGGGTTAGATCCTAATTTGATAATGCATCATTTATCTATAAACTAGGGGAAAACCTGTAAAGAAAAAGCTCAGAAAAAATGCATCCGCATGTTGCATTATTGGTCAAAGAAGAATTAAAGAAGCTTTTGGATGTTGGATTCATTCGAACTATTGACTATGCCGAATGGATTTCCAACATTGTACCTGTTTCAAAGCCAAATGGAAGGATCAGAGTTTGTATAGATTTCAGAGATTTAAATAAAGCTTGTCCCAAAGATGACTTCCCTTTACCCAACATAGATATGATTGTTGACTTAACTGCTGGCCATGCAATGTATTCATTAATGGATGGATTTTCAGGATATAACCAGATAAAAATTGTACCAGAGGATCAAGATAAAACAGCGTTTACATGTCCTTGGGGTACATATTGTTGGAATGTAATGCCATTTGGGTTAAAGAATGCTGGAGCCACTTATCAAAGAGCAATGACAACTATTTTTCATGATATGATGCATACATTCATGGAAGATTATGTTGATGATTTACTTGCCAAATCTCACAAATGGGAAGAACATTTAGAAATATTGTCAAAAATCTTTATTAGAATGGAGCAGTTCAATGTTCGATTAAATCCAAAGAAATGTGTTTTCGACGTTACATCTGGAAAACTCCTAGGATACATTGTTTCAGAAAAGGGTATAGAGGTTGATCCAGAAAAAGTGCAAGCTATAATGGACATGCTGCCACCACGAAATATCAGTCAACTTCGATCATTGCAAGGAAGATTACAATCCATTAGAAGGTTTATAGCTCAGCTGGCAGACAAAAGCTTGACATTCACACATTTATTGCATAAAAATGTCTCATTCAAATGGGATGACAAATGTGAACAGCATTCAATCAGATCAAGCAATATCTTACGCATCCACCAGTTTTAATTCCACCTATTCTAGGAGAGCCACTCATACTCTATATTTCAGCAACAGAAGTATCTTTGGGAGCATTGCTAGCACAAGAAGATTCTACAGGTAAGGAAAGGGCCATATATTATATCAGCAGAACTTTAACAAGACATGAGTTAAATTATAGTTTCATTGAAAAAGCTTGCCTTGCAGTGGTGTTTGCTTCTCAAAAGTGGCAACATTATATGTTGGCTCATACAGTTAAGCTGATAACAAAGATTATCCATTAAAATACCTATTAAGCAAAGCTACTTTAACAGGAAGACTTGCAAAATGGGTAATGATCTTAAGTGAGTTTGACATTCACTATGTGAGCTATTCAGTCTCAGCTATTTATCGAAAAGGTCATTGCGGATCATTGGATCATTGCACCTTATACAGCAAGAAGAAAATCCAATGCACATTGATGCCATGTCTTAAGAAATAATTAAGCATACTATAGAGATGGATCTTATACACAAATGGGGCTCAGGATGGCTGGACAGGATTGATCCATACCTCACCATTTCACGATCATTGATGTGATCCCTTCCAAATAACATAGCATAGAATATGAAGGCATGAGGCATTGCTCATAGGATGCCAGAAATGGCGGATTAATAAAACCATCTTGAAGATATTGAAGAAGACAGTAAATGACGCTGGACGTGATTGGCATGTTCAACTCAACCCAGCTTTGTGGGCATATAGAACTAGCATTCGCACACCAACAGGAGCCACCCCATATGCTTTGGTCTATGGAGCAGAAGCAATCTTACCACTAGAAGTTGAAATACCTTCACTTAGGGTCTCACTCAAGGGATTGATAAGTGATGAAGATTATAGGGTTTCTCGCCTACAAGAGTTAGAATTGTTAGATGAAAGACGTCAACATGCAGCTGATCATTTGAAGGGTTATCAATAGATTATGTCTCATAGTTACAATCATAGAGTTAAACCATAAACATTTCAAGTGGGTGACTTAGTATTGAGAGAAAATCCACGCAATCAGCAAGACAGAGAAAAGAAAGGGAAATTTGAACCTAATTGGCTTGGTCCATTTGTTGTCATTGCAGCATATGGTTCTGGTGCATATCAGTTATCCACGTCAGAGGGGGACCTGTTTGAAGAACCGATCAATAGTATTCATCTGAAGAAGTTCTATGTTTAAAAAGTCCATAAAAAAAAAAATCAAAAAAATCATAAAAAGTCCTGAAAAAATCAAAAAAATCATAAAAAATCCTAAAAAAGTGCAATAAAGACAAGTAGTGAAAACCTGGCAAACAGGCGCTACTTGTGATCAAAATGGGCTCCTCCATTTATTAGTTTATGTTTTGTTTTCATTTTCGGCATCATCCATCCATATCTATCATCTGTATATATCTTTCATATCCATATCATACAAGGGAATCTTATGTTTCATCATGGCTTGATGAAATTTGTACATATCCATACTCTTTAGGTAGTGTTTACACTGGGGGCAAATGCAGAAACATAGATTGAACAAGAGAGGGGAAATAAGCTTTTTGAACATTGAAAACAGACACAAAAACAGTTTGACAAAACACAACAAACATTGCCATATCAAATCAACCATAACATGTTTATTCAATACCAATGGAAATCGAAACGACATGATCCAAACAACTATCGAAATGAGAACATCAAATGATGATAATCAAAATTGGATGATCTTAATCTGAATAATGTTTGAAATATTTTAAGCAAGATTTAAATGGTTGTTTGATTTGCTATCATATCTCTGGAGTAATTCAATGATGTACTAAACTAGAAAAGCAAGGAAGGAGTATGATTTTTCTTTGTCTGCTGTTTGTGAGGAAATCATTAGTACTATGCAAATTGGTCGCGAGACATGCTCTACTACGTATCATGGATGACATTTCAGAATTTGCATGAGAAAAGGATTAACTTTTGTCTGTTTATGCAAGTAATACTCAAGTCACCTTGGTTTAATTATACCAAGATGCTTGTATTAACTTGCTATATCAAAAATCATGAAAGCAATACTCAGGTCATCACTGGTGCTAACATACCCTTTGGTGCTTGTATTAACTTTCAACATTTCAAAGCTCTATGATGATACAGAAAGCACAAATAAGCTCTCCAAATGGCAATATTGTATGGATGTCCTGCATGGTTAGTATAGATTGCATTCATGTTAGAATATGCATTTTGCATTCATAAATTTTCCAAAAAGCTGGTAAAGAATCAAATGGTTATATATTTCCGAAAATATGACTAAGTATATTTTGACATTCATAAAAACATCATTTCATACATTTTTCATACATATTTGCATTAGAAAATCATAAAATCAAAGCATACATCATATACATCATGCATTTATTCATCAAATATATTTCATTTCATAAATCATGTATAAATATCATAAATCATGAAACCATCATATCATACACATCATATAGATACATCATATATCATCATAAATCATCGCTGCATTTTATATCTCTCAAAAATAAATGTCAAAATGTACAAGGATGTCAACTATAAATGATATAACATCATCAAAAATGGGATCATCTCAAGGTGTATACAAAATGTCTCAATAGAATATCATGAAAATATCATCTACAATGCACTAGGCAGTGCTATCCTCTGATGGCGCTGGTCTGGGACCTGTACCACCTGCTCCTGATGGACCTGCTCTGCCTGTCCCTGGTGGCCCTCCTAGAGGTAATGGCTATGTCACACCCCTGCTAGTAGTACGAGACCGACCATGAGTTGATCGTGACTGAGTATAACTCTCCCTCCGCTCAGGTGGAACCGCATCATGATATCTAGTCCTATAAAACTCAGCCTCTCGGGTGGCTCTGGTAACCTCTCTCATCATATCACCAGGAAGGGTGCTACCTGCTACTCTCTATAGGCTATCAGCCAAAGCAATGACCTGCTCACCTCGCTGTCTCGCTATGTCCCTCTCAGTAGTAACTGCAGTCAACTGTCCCTGCAACTGTGAAATCAAGGCCTATGCCTATGCTAACTGGGTCTACAAACTCTGTACTATACTCTGTAAAGAGGAGAGCTGACCTGATACTACCGGATCTACTAAAGGAGATGGGTCAGTATGTCTCATACGTGATCCACCTCTACCACCTCTGCCACCTCTCCTACCACCTCTCCTGCCACCTCTATCTCCACCCCTACCATCACCACCATCATCTCCCTCTGGGTCATCATCTCCTCCACTCTCATCATCATCACTGTCCTTTGAATCGTCATCCTCTGACCCTGAGTCCCTCTGTCGTTGTCTCTGTGCAATAATAGGAGCAATAGCCTCATCAGGATCAAACATATGTGGTGCCAGATGCTCTAGGACATACTAAAAATACTCGGGTGTTGTCCCTGCATCAAGGACATCCACTCAATAATCCCACATCTGTGCTCCCAAACTGGTGAACTCTGCCACCGATGTCTCATATGAAATCCGTGGACCCTATACAGCAAGCTCTGGCTGTCGTCGTGCATAAATGGCTGAACCCACAAGCATACCCTGAATCTGACCAAACTGTCGACATACTCGGCCAGCAAGAAATCTCTCAATGATCCATGTAGTCCACCCAATCAAAAATTTGGAAGTACATACATATGGCATCTCTCTCGCATCCTCTAGCCATAGCTCACAATCTAAATACGGTCTCCAGCATACTGTATCCAAACTATCCAATAACCGCTGCCAATGCACTAGTTTGCCCAGTCTCAGCTGAGCAATAATGTGAGCATATCTCCATCTGTATGATCGACCAGCTGGTCGCTATCCTTGAGTCAATGGACGTAAAACAGAAAAGTGCTCCCATGCCCATATCTATAATAATGAGCACCCAATAGCAAAACTCCGGCCTCTACCATATACAATATGATGTAACTCATCATATAGGTGGGCTAGCATGCATGTACCCCATGCATACCATGTCCCCTGCATCACCATACTCTCTAAAACATGACCCCATCTGATCGCAAACCCCTTCGACCTATGGTCAGGGCACAACACACCTCCAATGAATCTTGCAAGTACAGATGGTAAAGGTGGATATGTATCTGTAATCTCACCCCATGGGATAAAGTATCCAACAATCTGACCATCTCAGAAAATTTGTCTCAAAGCATCAGTGCCTCCAGCCTCTCGGCTATCAAAAACAACTATCTCTCCCATCTTTGGGATCCGTAGGATACGATATACGTCCTCAGGGGTCACTGTAATCTCGCCTGTCGGTAAATGAAATGTGTTAGTGTCACTATGCCACCACTCTGCAAGTGCTATCAATAGAGCCCTGTTGAGGCGAATCTCAGGCATATCAAGCAATGAACTCAATCCACACACATCAATGACATCTCGATCAGACTGTAACAGATGAGGAATCAAACTCCATGTACTAGGGAATGCCTCTCGTGACTGCAAAACACCTAATCTCTCCTGTTGACCCATCATCAATACAAAATCAATATCAAACCATTATGAGTTATCAATCAGAACACCATATCATATCAAGCTATTTCTTTTTCATTTTCATGGAAAGCGGATAATTAACATCATGTTTATTTTTAACAACTTTAGAAATAAACATATCAATCAAATAATTTGTTTTTCATCATCATGAAAAGTAGATTTATCAGTCCTATTTGTTTTTAACAACTTTAAAAGAAAATCTATCAGCTCTTATTTGTTTTCCAACAACTTTGGAAACAAATTTATTAGATAACAACAACATATATTCAAAGGCGCTACAAAACTACTTATGGGCGCTACAAAATTTCTCATCAGCGCTACAACATCAAAGGCACTACAAAATTAATCATGAGCGCTATAGAATTTATCAAGGGCACTATGGAATCATATGCGCTACAAAACTAGTCAATGGCGCTACGAAATCTATCAAATGCGATATGATATCATATGCGCTACAAAAAGGATCAATAGCGCTACAATATCTATTAAATGCACTACAAAATCAATCGCGCTACGAAAACTATCAAATGCGCTATGGAATATTTCAAGGGCGCTAAAACTCATTTTTTTTACATCAAAACATTGAAAAACGTGCACAAAACAAAAAAATTTTGAAAAGCAGGAGATTTGTGGGATACATACCAGAGGTCCGTAGTGCGCTGGCCGTTGATGTCATTGGATACGCTCGAAATGGTGCTGGCGAACTGGAAGTGCCATAATTATCAACTCAGAGCTCAAAATTTACAAATTCTATTAGGTTAAAATTGAAAATGACATGGAAAATGACATTTTTAACCTATATAATGGTAAAATTGGGGCATTTTTACCACATTTTAACATAGCAGGGGCAATTTCTTCATCAATTTTTCATTTCACATCTTTCCGGATCAATTTTTCTTCAAATCATTGGTTTCAAACAATGAATCGACATCTTCAAAATCATAAAAATCGAAAAAAAAAAAACAAAAAAATTCACAAAAATTCAAAATATTATCGATTCATCGTTTGCGGGGGCATATACCTATTGACATTTCGACAGTCAACATTTGGGGCAAATTTCAAAATTCTTTGAAGCAATGCGTAAAACACATCACTTCAAAGAGGGGCAAAATGTATACACCTAAAAATGGTCACATCACATTGTCTGGTAATTAATTAAATATTTTTAATATTTAATTAAATCTTCGAATTTCATCTATGTATAAATAAATTTAAATAATTTATTTATATTATCCATTATTTCATTTTGATTAAATAAATAAGTTTATTTAATCATCTTTTTGTATTCATTTCTTAATTAATTAAATAAACATTACGATTTATTTATATTAATTATCAATAATCTTAGTTTGAATATTTTATTCAAATAAAGATTAAAATATTCCTAAATTCTAAATATATTCTTTTAATATCAATTCGTTTATAATTAAATATTCTAAAATATTTAATTAATTCTTCTAATATTTCATATTCTTCTAAAGTCATATCATAATTAAATATTTTAAAATATTTAATTAAATCTTCTATAGTTTTTAAAATCAAAAATCAAAATTCATTAATGAAATTAAATAAATTTATTTATTTATTTAATTTGGGGATTATCTTCAACATCCGGGAAGCAAACGGTCAAAACAGAAAATTTAATTTTCTATGTTTCTGTGCAGGCTTGTTCCCGTGGGTTGAAGACAGGAATCCATCCTTCTCTCCAACCTCTCAACCTCTTCCATCTTCTTCTCAACCTCTCCATCTCTCACCTTTCAATCCTACCAGACAATCTCACAGTCGTAGATTCTTGCTAGCCAGGATTGTGCCTGCAAAAATCTATAAATATGACTGTCGGGCACTCCAAATCATATAGAAGCTTTCAGTAAAATAACTATAGTCAAATAGCAAGTAGTATAAATATTTTTAGCATTCATAGAATTTCCATTTCGTAGCAATAGAATCATGGCATATTGTAGTATATTCATAGCATACTTCATTTACAGCCCCTATCCATATCCGTTAGTATCAGCAATTTCAATTAGCATACAGCATATAGAATTTCCTTTTGCATAACTCATTCTACAGGTTGCCATTCGGAGAAGCAGAGCTTACACAAATCTGAGAGCAGCAGCTTCGAATTCCTGGAGATAGAGGAAAATGAAACGACTCTGAAGAAACTCTATTTGCTTCATTTGATTTTAATTCATTTAGTTTTCTTTAGTTTAATGTTTCATTTTGTGTTTTGTTTTCATTTAGAATACTCATATAAACATTAACACAGTTCCTACATCAGGAGCTAACACATACACTCTGTTGCACTTTTCTTTTTTAGTTAGTGCATTCTTTGTCCACCTCTAGAGCTCACTATACCTACCTCATATATCCACACTTAGCCTAATTTAGATTGTCTATCTTCTCATGACTTAGTCGGCAAGGAATCCATTCCCTGAGCCACAAACCACCTATTATGATTCATTGAATTTGCAAAAAATGACAACCTATAAATCCCTAAACCTAATATGCATTTAATGCCAGATCCTTGTAAACTTGATTTCATTCTATTATTTATCTCTTTTGCAATCTACCACTGCTCCACAAGTCATATCATGAATCAAATGGTCACAAAAGTAGGTAAACTAATTAAATTCATGCACTCTATCAACTACCAAACAAAACTAGTGGTCATTCTGTCATATCCATTAAGTATCTTCAACTTTGAATTTGGTCTATCAATCTTAGATCTTCACACCATGATCTATCGATCTTCCTTTATCCCTGTCATCTTTAAAACACATCCTTTAGATGAGTTTCCTTTAAACTAACACCATTGATCTCTAGTTTTTTGTTTCTAACCATCACACACACTTAACCCACCAATTTTTTAGTTAGGGCATCAAATTCAATTTTTTGCAATGAGAAGTATACTTGTGATCACTATATGATTCCCATCCATTGGTCTTTGTCATTGTATCCTCATCACAATTTATTTTCCTTGTGCAACATTATTTGCATGCAAAGAGAGGAAATAATTATATGAAGGATTAATGTGATGCAATAGAAAGCTTCCATCTGTCTCATAGAATAATTTCCCTCAACACTCCATCACACATTTGAGAGCGGACCTACTAAAATATTTATTTCTACCCTTGAGTGTATCATTGAAAGCTTCAATCTTGAAGGGGTACAAATGTGATCTGAACACTCCTCACAATGAAATCTCATTTCACCATTTGTCCCCACTTATGTGATCCTCCATATCCTTCTTCCCATCATGTATCACAAATATGAGTTGAGTGGTTAAATACAAAAACAAAATGAACTAAACTCTTGTGATGCAATTTTAGTAGTTGATCTTTCAGGACCTTTGCATAGACTGCTAATTAATCTCAATTGCACATCACATATTGTATAACTCCCATTTTCTTCACAACAGTGATGCGAAGCAATTAAGTGATGGTTGTTAGATCTTCTCTATCAGTTCTATGCCATTGATTTGTCTCCATCATGTATCGCTCAAAGCATATGTCAAGGTAAGCTTCAAAACATGATGGAAAGAACATGAGCAATAGTCATCCAATCTCCATGCTCCAATCTCCACCATTGAACTCCATCATCACATATTGTGCAAACACTAGGTTGCGGTAATACACAAAGAATGATGTGGAGTATTACCATGATGCACACACTCAACCAACTGATAGTGCTAGAAAAAGGGGTTTGGTCATCCTCATGACACTAATGGCTTAAGTGATCTATCAAATTTCTTGATACTATCTATATATAGTCAACGAGTAAATAGAAACCCTATTCATCACCATGACTACAATAGTTAGGGTTTATATACAAAACCTTAGTTTGGCCAAAGAACGTAAATAAGTCATTTTTTAGCACATTCCACATCCCATGAATCTATAATTCACACCTTTGAGAAGCTCTTGAAATACCCATATCAAATTTGGTCTTACCTCTGACATCTAGAAGTAACCTTTGCAATATCATGAAAAAATTTCTTGACAACTTTGCATCTTTTTTAGCAACATTGTAGCTTTGAAAAACATGCTCTTCTCTCCATCATATTGCACCAACTCTTCCAAAACCTAATCCTCTAATATCAGTGACATATATACCTTCATTGATCTACCTTTTGACATCAATGACACCTTTTGACATCAATGACAATATTATGCCAACATACACATATATGCACTATAAAAAAATATTCCATACTACAAAGAATGACTTATTTCTCTATAGAAGAATGCACATATAAAATGTCATCACCACAATATGTTTTGACACAATGGCTATGGCTAAGTGAAAATTAAAGAGCAATGGTTATTTTACAAAAAAGGATAGGAATCCTCCTCCCTATGGTCATCATGGATACAATAGGTAGGTTCCTCATCATCATAGACCCACTAGGAATCCAATTTGGAAAAATGCAAGTCGAAGGATGTATGTTGTTAGGAATAGATTTGCAAGACCAAGATGGGTTCTTTTTCACTCAAATAGATGTTTGAATAGATAAAAAGAAGAGATTTTTGATATATGTGAAGATGATAGATCTTGATATTTATAAAGGGAAGGTTTACAAAGAAAGCAATATGAAATAAATTTAGGGTTTTTGAATCAAACTTATAAAGATAGTGAAGTAGATCTTAGATCTAACAAAAAAGAAAAAGAATTAGGGGCTAGGATTCTAGCAAAATCTAATAATTTTCTTAAAACCAAATCTCATATAGGAAATGCAACGAACCACACAAGGGTTCCTTTAAATCCAAAAGATCATCAAAAACATTTGAATAATGCTAAGAAATCACTAGGTCATAGGAGTACAATTCATGAAGATAGAGAAAATGGCATGCATGAGAAACATGTTGGTAAAGATAAGAATGAAGACCAAAATAAAAGGTAGTTATAGAAGTGAAAAAATCAATATTTTCAAAATGGGAAACCTTCTGTTGAACCAAAAGCACAATCACAAGTTGCTACTAAGTAAAAGATTAGAAAAAAAAACTGATCAGGCAGCAGTTTCAAATGTTATGCACCAAAGGAAGGGAAAAAAGAGGCCCAACAAGAAAAAAGAAAAAAAGAAAAGAGAAACCAGTATTAAGAAGCTTGCATTGCAATGGAAGCATAAAGAGACAGTACAATGTGAAGTCTTGCTATAGAAATCTTCAAATCAACAACTCTAGACAAATGAAAGTGGATCACAGCAAAAGGGCATTGTCAATATCACATTTCCTGAGGATCTACTACAAGCTCAAATTCACGACCTTCATCAATGAGCCTTAATTTGTAAATTCTAGAACCTTACTTTAGATATAGAGTTATTAAAGGATCTATTATTTGAAGAATGGGAAGGGGTTTCAAAAGTCTTTTATTTGGATCAAACAAAGGGAAGTTTTTTGTAATCTTTGATAAAAAGATCCAAAGAGATTCTATTTACAAAGTAAAGTCTTTGGTTTTTGAAGACTCTAGTTTGTGCATGCAACCATGGGCACCAAACTTTAAGCCAAAAAAAATTGAGGCCAGATTTATTTTGTCTCGGGTCCAATTGCATTCCCTAGCCCTAGAATATAGAGAACTCAAACTAATAGAAATTATGGCAAATCATGTAGGGATTTTTCTTAAACATGATATGCAGTTCTTTAGAAACCCATCAAAGCCTGTTAGGGTGTATATATTACTGGATGCCATAAAAACCTTTCCAAGCTAGAAACATATAAATTCTATGTTTAGTAAGTGGGTTTAGGAAATTGTTGTAGAAAACACACATAATGTATGTAGTATATGTCACTCCATGGATTACACTAAAGCAGTGTGTCAAGTTCTTGAGGGATTTAAAGGGAAAGTAGATCTAGTGCATCCATCACCTATGTCTATCAAAATGAAAGCTATAGAGTTTTTGGTCGATAATGTAACTAGATCTTGCATTTCTACTGAAGCCAAAATAGTAGATCATGATCATGAAGGATTTAAAGGGAAAGCAGATTCAGGGAAGCCAACATCTATTAAAGATAGAAATTTTTCTATTGATAATGTAAATGGCTCTTGATTTCTTATTGAAGATAATGATGTTCCCATTGAAGATAAAGACTCATCTATGTACCTACCTATAATACCAACTGATAAAGGAAAGCATAATAAGAAGTTAAACAACACGAGTGTAAATGCATGCATCCCATCCTTTTCATCAGTCCCTTTAAGTCAACTAGATGTTTAGTACAAGATACATTCAAATATCTTTAAATCCTTTGAAAAAGGAGTCATTGAATCTGCTTTCATTGCAAACAAGGGTTTATTCTCAACAAAATTTATTGAATAAAGAAAAATCATCCAATGAAAATATTAAGACGCTACCCATTCTAAGTGTTGAGAGTCCTAATACAATATTCTTAAAATAGAGGGGTTTTCTAGATAAGATGAAATAAATTGTTGAAAATATCTTTTATTTAATAGGTTTAGACCTTTTTGATCAAATAGAAGAGGATATATTAAATGAAGAAGGATAAATAACACCTCCATAGGAAAATTAGTTACAAGTACCTACTAATCAAAAAATGCGTAAGGAAGACAATATGGAAATTGATGTAGATATCATTCCTAAGTTTGACTATTCACAAACTTTATCACTATCAAAAATTCCAACCACTTAGCTATCAATTAAAAAGTCTAGGGAAAAGGGGAAGCAAGTATAGGGTTTCCAAGTTAAAAGAAGAGATTGATGCATGGGTGCAACCTACTTTGGATGGAAGAATTTTAGTTAGCAAGAGGCTAAGGAGGGAATTCTTCTCTCCTTGATCACAATGATATTGGTTTCCTAGAATGTCAGAGGCATTAATGCCTCTAACAAGCAGTCCCAAGTTAAGCGTGAGCTGGATGCTTGTGGGGAAAATTTAGTATTGCTACAAAAGATTAAAACATCACATGAAACATATGAGGCATCAATTATGAATTGGGGACAATTTAAATAAATTCATGTGCCAGCCCAAGGGGCTTCTAGCAGATTAGTTACATTATGGAATCCAAAAACAGTGTCCATTGATGCAACTAATAAGTACAGTAATTGGCAGTTAATGAGTGTGGTAAGTTTTGATCTCAGGTTTAGGTTATTAAATTTTTATGGACCAGCAACTAATCATAAAAAGTTATGGGATGTGTTAACAAATATTATTCAAGGTCTTGGAAATGAAAAGGTGATACTAGCAAGAGATTTCAATGCAATAGTTTCATTACAAAAGAAACAAGGAGGTATATTCCCACCACATAAAATAATGAAAAATTTTAGTTCTTTTATTTCAGACAATGCATTGAAGGATATATTTCTTGTGAACAACAATTTTACATGGAAAAACTAGAGAAAAGTTTTTTTTGAAAATTACAGTGTTTAGAAAAAAATTTAGTATCACAAAACTGGGTTATAATGTCATATAATTTGGTCTCAAAAATATTTCCTTTTGTAAGCTTGGATCATTATGCAATATCATTGAATATATCATGATTAAGTTTGATGGTAGAGCACAACCCTTCCTTCAAGTTTGGGAAAATGTGGTTTAGGCATCCACATTTTCTCCCTCTTCTCTAACAATGGTGGCTTAGTGCACAGTTCCATAAAGGCACAAAAATGTTTTAGTTCTCTAAAAAAAATTGGTATGTTAAGAACCAAATAAAATCATGGAACGTACAAGTTTTTAAAAACATTTTTGTACAAAAGGAGTTAGCAAAAGAGTTTGCAGATGTTCACAAACACATAATCCAACATGGCTTGGACTTAGATACATATGAAAAATAGAAGAATTTGCAACGAGTATGGGAGGAATTAGGAAAAAGAGAAGAAATTTATTGGCATAAAAAATCTACAAAATTATGGTTAAAGGAAGGGGAATGTAACAAAAAATATTTCCATGCATCTTCCCAAATCAAAAGAGCTACAAAAACAATATTTTCAATACAAGATTTCATAATACGGAATTGGATTACAAATGCAAAGGAGATTCAAATTACAAATGCAAAGGAGATTCAGGAGGAAGGGTTAAATTTTTTTTTAAACATCTTAGCCCCACCAAGGGAGGGGAGAACATAGGTAAATCAAGATGAGAAAGTGTTATTGGCTATGATACCAAGCATCATTTCTCATGAAGAAAATGAGGGATTGATGAAACCTTTCACCTTAGAAGAATTGAGGAAGATAGTCTTTTCTCTTTCACTAGATAAGGATCCAGAGCCGAATGGCTTCACAAGCTTTTTCTTTCAAAAGTGTTGGGATGTGTAGTACCCCTCCATTTTGCTTATGTTTTTTGTTAGCATATTTTCACTTTGATAGACCTTGGTACTTGGTTTTGATGTATTGATCGCTGTCATTAGAAGCGATAGTGGATTTATTTGGTGATGTGATGATACATTTTATGGTGATAATTATTTCTGTCATGCTTTATGTTAGCATAGATGTTTACTTCAGATGTTATTGCTTTATATATGCTTATGTTAGATTAGTTGATGTTATTCTATCAGTTTGATGTGTTGTGTATTGATGTGAAGAATGGAGTTACATCACTCGCTTGCAAGTGCCCTATGATTTCTGTGATTTTCTCCACACGGTGTGTTTGAATAATGGATTATATGTATGTATGTTATTTGTTTGATTGCAGGATTGTAGGTACATGACACCGACTCCACCTAGTTACTCAGGTCTAAGCGTGTCAAGACTCAACGGAAATGTTGATTGGGAGGTAGTAACAAGGTTTATCCTAGTCTAGTCTTAAACCCAGTCACAGTATGTCATCAATTTAAGTCTGGTTTCTTTGGTTGTCTCGATTGTGTCTATTTGTATTATTTATTATGAAAGACAAATTTTGTTATTTTAATGATAGAACAATTTTCTTTTAATTTAATGTTTATTTAATTAATTTTAAATGTTGTGGACAAAAGCTTTATATTTTATTTTATTAATTAAATTAGTTTATTTGGTTAAGTAATTTAATCATTATAATTAAAATTATTTAATTAAATAAATTATTTAATTAATTAAATTATTTAATTAATTAAATTATTTAATTAATTAAATTATTTAATTAATTAAATTAATTAATTAATTAAATTAAAGTTGCTTTATTTGTGAGAGTAGATTAAATTTAAATTAATTGTTTTGTGGGAAATGGAATTTTAATTATGAAATAAATAAAGAAAATAAATTTGAAATTTGAAATTTGAATTCTTTAATTCTTGAAATGCATTCAATTTTTGATAAGGGAAGAAAGAAAGATTCACTCGTAAGTTAGTTGGAAGATATTTTCTTCTTGACATGTGTGTTAGTTAAATTAATTGCTTTTCTTGTTGAGGAGGCTCTCGGAAGATTTTATGTGATTTGGGGAAAACATAAAATTACTTCACGGGAAATGTACTTCAGAGAATTGTTGAAAGGATTTTTGGCTGAATTCTTTTGGGTTTTTACTTTAAAAATTCTTGGAAGAAATTTTGGGATTGCTTCTAGTTTTGTATTTGTTTTCTTCTATATATTGGTGTTCTGGAAGAGCTTTGGAGGATTGCACGCAGTAGGCAAACAAAGTTTCTCTTCTACAGCCAAGTTTTATTTTCAAAGCTTTAGGAGTACAGGTATTTTCCTATGTATTTAAATTTGTTTACTTTGGAAAAGATTGTCTGTGTAAATAAATTATATATTACCTGTAGAAGAAATTTTATTTTGTTAAAACCCTTGTTCTTCTCGAAAAATTGTTTACTGTAATCTTTCTATAAAGATTTGATTGATTTATGTGTAAATATCAAGAAAACATGGATATATAGAGAAATCAGGGAAAACGAAAGAAGAGATTCAAAAGAAAACATCTGTAGATTTGTTACAATCTCTGTAGAAATTAGTTTGAGTAAATAAATTGTGAAGGAAATCATTTATTTAAAAAAAAGAAATTGAAACCCTTTGTGTTTAAATTAGAACTTGTTTGGGAAAAATTGTGTGTACTGTTAAATTTCTCAATTTCCCATTGAAAAACCCTGTTGAAATTTATTGCCTAATTTAGGTTATTTAATTGAGAATATATATGAATATATATATATATATATATATATATATATATATATATATATATATATATTCAGATTCATATATAAATTGGATTGTGTAATTTTGTGGAGAAATGCTGTACAAGCGAAATTGTTATATAAAAAAAACAATGAAATTTCAATGGACGAAATTGTTATTTTAATTTTGTGTAAAAAAATATATAAATATATATTTTCGGAGCCCCGCGCTGGGGGCTACACCACGGCCGACCCCGCAGGGGAGTCGGTAGTGAGGGCAGAGCCCAGCGCTACCTTCACAGGCAGCACTCGGCTCTGCTTCCCATGGCCGAGCCCTGTGGGGAGGGCTGCGAAGGCAGCCCCACCCTTAGTTGTGGCCTATGGACTGTTAGGGCTTTAAAAGCCCTAACTTTCATTTAAAATTTATGCATTTTTTTTAATATATTTTATCTTTATTTATTAAGAATTAATATTTATATAATTCATAAATATTATATATATATGCTATATATAATATATATTAATAATATAATATATGTTATATATAAAATATATATATTATATTTATATTTATATATTTATTAAATGTTAAGAAATTTGAAAGTGTATTTATGTTATTAATGAGTTAAAAAAAATAGTTTATTAAATATTTTGATATAAATTTTTAAATAATTAATTTACTATGACAAGGATATTTAGTGCTTAAATTAAATTGATTTCTTGAGCTTATATTGATTTCATTATAATATATGGTTATGAAATTGGGCAAATTATAGATTTGATTTTTGTATTGAATGGAAGATGAATTAAATCCCAGATGATTAATTTTGTACTTCATGTTTTTGATTAACTGGATTTAGCAGATCCCAATGATAGAAGTTCATTGTCCCTAAATTGCTTTAATTTGTATTTTCTCATTTATTAGGAAAATTGGGAATGTTTTAGATGCACAAGTCTTCCAGATAAGTTTGTATAATAAGGGTGTTGTTATTGTTGAAATGCAATCCTTGAGTTGACTAGGGTAGTGCACATGGTTATGCATGGTGTTTAGACACCTGGTTTTATGAACAAAGATTTTATGTCCGTTATGATATGTTTGGTCTTATATGTTGATTCTTGTGCACCTTGTTTACCTTAGTTAGTGAACTTAGATTCTTTGTGTTATTTTTAGGGGAGTGGCTCTATGTGAGGGCCGGCACACAAAGTGGTGCCTGGGTAACTCATGTAGAGTTAGTAAGTCAGTGAAAATTAAATCAACACATTGGGTATTCTAAAATATTTAACTGGATTAATTGTGCCTCACTCATGGACTTAAGATCTAGTTCAGTCTTGAGAATGAGTCGAGAAGGCCTGGAATGGCAAAGTTTATATCTTGTTATTTTAAAAGATATTTGATTCCACAACAGTTTGCATGAGGGGCCAGGTTTCGTAAGAGGTTTTCAGGGTAACCCAAGTTTGGGGGCCGGAACCTAGGAAGAAACACCAGGGTAACCTACGCAACATTGTGATGACACCCCACCTAAAATAATAGTTACCTTGTGAACTTAGTATATTTGATTATCTCGATTCTGGAAGCAATGTAACCATTAAGTTGAGTATGTTCTTGTGTAGATTGGTCTATAGTTTTACTTGTGTCTAGGGTTTGTAGGTTATGTCTAGGGAACCTTATTACTATCTCCTAGCACAGGGGGTGGACCTACGGGTACCACATGGTTGGGTGGAATGTGCACCTTACTCCGTTGGGTCCCCAGTTCTTGATCGTGGTAATGAGTGCTTCTTGGATGGAGAGCTCGTATGTGGATTTATGTACTTCCTTATTTGTATCATTGGAAATTGTATATTTGTATCTCTCCTCAATTGTTAATGAGGTGAACATCTGTAATATGTAATTGTAAACATTTATTTGATCTACCTCATTTGGAAAATGAGTAATGTGATGTTATTTCAAATGCAATGTATGAAAGAATCTTTTATGTACATTATGCTTGCATTGATGAAATTTAAATGTTATATAATGTATGATTTTAAGTTTATGTAAATTAAATACTTGCAATGTATAATACTATTGTCATCTATGGGAATTTCAAGTAGTGTGTCATCGCGTTACTTAGGGAATGTTTGCAATAAGTTATGTAAATGAATACACTTAAAAAAAAAATTATTACACTTACGTAGTCAATGCATCATTCCTTAGGTTACATGATGGGGAATTACAGGATGTGTTGGGTTTTGACTTTCTTCTAGCTCTAGAAGAGTCACAAAAATCTGAAATAATGTTGAAGAATTTTAATGTTACAAACATTGCAATTTTTCCAAAAATAAAAAAGCTTAAGAATTTTGCAAAGTTGATACCCATCTCGTTATGTAATACAGTCTATAAGATTTTCACAAGTGCAATATAGTTAAGGATACAACATCTTATTTCTAAAATTATCTCACAAGAACAAGGGGTATTTGTTCTAGGTAGAGAAATAGTTGAGCAAGAATTGGTTGAACATGAAGTGCTTCATACTATTAATTCTAATCACCTATCATCTTTCATTGTAGAACTTGATATGATGAAAGCGTATGATAGGGTTGATTGGAGATTTTTAATGAAAGTGTTGGCTAAATTTGGTTTCTAAAATAGATGGTATAAATGGATATTGTCTTGCTTATTAGGAGAAAAATTCCTAGCTATAATAAATGGGTCACCTTTAGGCTTCTTCAGCACCACACAAGGGGGAAGGCAAGGGGATCCCTTATCCCCATTTATCTTCATAATTATGGTAGTGGCATTGAGTAGGGCAATAAAGGAGAGACATAGTTAAGGTTTGTGGAAAGGTATACACATTCCCCAATTAGATATTTTTGTTACGCATACCCTCTTTGGGCATGATACTTTATTATATGGGAAAGAAAATCTTGCAGAGTCTAAAGAAATAAAAATGATATTAGAAATGTACTCTTTAGCGTCAAGAATAAATGTGCAGAAGTCTAAGATTTATGTCTTTAATTCCAAAGAATCTATCAAAAGGAAAATTGTTCATACTTTAGCCTTCCAAGTGGTATAATTTCCATGCACGTGCTTGGGGATTCCATTCTTTATGGGAAAAAATAAGATATCTTATTGGTCTAGGGTTATAGAAAGGATCAAGAATAAAGTTTCATCTTGGAAAACTAGATGGTTATCATTATCAAGCCACAATTTGTTAATAAAGACTGTATTAGTAGAAATTCCAAACTACTTCATAGCAGTCCTCAAGGCCCTATAATTAGTTGTTGGATAGATAGAGAAGGTTATTGAGAATTTCTTTTAGAATGGTAATATGAATGATGGGAAAAATTTCCTCTAGTGTCCTTGGATAGAATGTGCATACACTGCAAATTGGTCAAGATACTTAATTAATTAAATACAAGTTATTTAATTAATGAACTCATTTAATTCATCTACTTATAAATAAATTCCAAATTTATTTATATAGTTCATACTTTCTAATTCTTCTATCTTAATTCGCATTCCTCTAATTTAATTAAATAAACAAATTCCAATAGTTTGTTTTATTTAATTAATAATCTTCTCACTAAATTTAAATTCCCAATTTGAATTTAGGCACATGTCTCCAACTTTTCCTCTTGCCACCTCATCAAGTGTCACATGAATTTAAATATTTCTAATATTTAAAATGGAATTATCCTCAATAAATTTGAAACAAACTTTGGACACTTGGCTCCTCCATTTCATTGATTCTTCTAAACACTTGGAAAAGTACTCATTTAAAGGGAACATCCTCCGCGATTCCCTCTAACTTCCTTTTTCTCCACTGTTCATCTCTCCAGCTGATATCTTGACTGTTGGTTGCTGCCACATCACAAGATGCTTTGGAAATACTATAAATATAAGCCCTTTCTACAACATTTGCAATCCCATCTTGAGAAAACTTACTATGCAGAAATTCTGTGAGAGAATTTAGAGTTCAAGCATAGAGAATTTACAGTAACTTAGCATTTAGAAATTTTCATTGTAGAAGCATTTTAGTTTAGAATCATGGCTTATTTTCATAGCTGCATTTTCATTATCAAAGTAGTTTTATACAACATTTGCATCATATTATTTAATATCATATCACCATTATCATTCACAACATTGATAGCATAGTATCATTGAGAAAATCACACACCTTATCATCATGTAGGAATTAAGTTTCCTTGTATTTACAACATTTTGTTCCTTAGGTTTCCATTCTAATAGTCATAGTGCATAAAAAAATCTAAGAGCCAGTATGATTTAATGAATTCCTGAAGATAGGAAACAATGGAATGATTTTAGGGAATTTACTTTGCTTGCAATTAGATTAGTGTTATGATTCAATTCTCTAATGTAATGCATTTCATTGATTGTGTGATCTTGTTTACTTTGTACATTTTAACTCAAACATAAAATTGGAACCAACTATGGGGCCTAGCCCCTTTTTATTGACATTTCCTGGAAAGTTGTTTAGCAGGTTTGGACGCGAAATCTTTATTTAGCACATCCGATAGTTCTTTTGGCACATACAAAAGGTCTTCTAGTGCATCTAGTTCCTGTTATGGCACATCCAAAAGATCTTTTAGTGCATCCAATTCATCCTTCAATGCATTTAGAGGGTTTCTAGCGCACTTAGTCTATACTTTAGCACATTGAGTAGTTTTTATAGCACATTAGGTAGTTATTTTAGCGCATAGAAATGATCTATCAATGCATCTAATGTATGTTTTAACACATCTAGTTAATTTTGTAGAATTTCAAAATCTCGAGAACTAATTGATATTTTTGTGTTGTAGGTGCTTAATACACTGGTCAAAGGTAATTTTATCAAACTACTAATGATGTATGCAGGGGTTGGAGTTGTTTTATTGTCTTCTTTTAATTAAATTAGGAACCTAGTTTAATTAGAATGTTAAAGAACCCCTTGTCTACTATGCTTGAAGTGATAGGCCTATGCTCTCCCCTTAACTGGGTGACCAGAATGCTAGACTCACTATTTTATGCTTTTTTAACACCTTTAGAAGGCCTACTATAGTGGGAAAAAGTACTCACCCTACGAGAATGACCTAAGTGGGAACAACTAAAGCCAAGTTTTCTAACCCACTATAATCAAAAGAAAATTTAGGGAAAGTTCACAATTCAATGGTAGTGTACAGTGATAACCATCCCCAAAGCCTTTGTTCTAAAGGTTGGGAGGCCTCCTATGGGATTTTATCAATTGTCATGTCAAATGTAAACCATTATTACAAACCTTAGTGTAGAAGCCAACTGAGTCAATCTTCGAACACTTCTAATATCACATTGTAAGGGGAGGGAAGAATCTACCCCCAAGATACTCACCATATAGCCATCAAGGATTACTGGCCAAAGGTGGAGGATTAGAACTTGGTTAAGACCCAAGAAATACAAAAGCAAAAACACCCTCTAGGGGATGACACAGGTGTGTGAGCTGACATGGTTCTAAGATGTGGGTTGTGTTAATTTAAGTGACCCTTGAGAATAGAAAAGTGCTTGAACTAGCTTCTCTTGTTTTATACCTATGGAAATAAAAAAAATCAGACCAGATTTTTGAATACACACTCAATCTTTAGTTCCTAGGTGGAAACAACTGTTTGACAACTTGTTGTTATGTTTGAAGTCATAATTCAATAAATCATCCATTTAAGCACTTAACTCCAATAATTTACAAGATGGAAACCAAGAAAAATTCATTGTTTAGAAGATTATATACCTGGAAACACTCAGATTAATAGATTCAAAGCCAAATAACCAGATAAATTTTCAAAAACACTGAACATTTCCAGATTTTTACATCCATTCCATGTTCTGGCACATACATTGCATTTTCTAGCACATCTGAGTCAACGCACTTGATCCATCTTTTAGCACATATAGGTCACTTTCTAGTGCATCCATTCCATCCTCCAACATATTTGCAAAATTGTTTAGCGCATTCACCTACAGATGAACCAATTGAAATCACATTTAGGAGGGGCAGTCTAGCACATCTTTGCTTTATCTTAGCACATTTGATCAATTTACTAGTGCATCTAGATCACTTTCTGGTGCATAGGTTCCATATTCTAGTAATACCAAGTTAAAATCATCATACTTAGGGATAGTCTAGTACATCCCTAGATTTTTATGGCACATTTAGTCTATTTTCTAGCACATTTGAATCAGTCTTCAACACATTGGGTCCAAATTTTAGCGTATTCAGTGTATTTTCCAATGCATCTAGTCCATTATTCAACACATTGAGTCTATTTTTTGGTGCATATTGGGTATATTCTATTGCATCCAAGTCATTTTCTATTGCATCTATGCAATCTTTTAGCCCATCCATACCCTGTTTTAGAGCATCTAGTAAATTCAAAACTAGAGAGCTAAATCCATCCCCTATTCGACAGTTTACACTAGAATTAAGGATATTTTTCAACACAAAGTCATTCCTCAGGAATAGCATGGTCTTAAACTTATTGAAACTGACCTTTACAAGTGAAATTCTTCAAACTAAACCAAGATCTAACACCTTAAAGTGCCTAAATCATCAAACTTATCACATCTCTCATTGTTAAGCCAAGTTTCATTATCAAGATTTGTCATTCTTCATCATGAAACGAAATTGTATAATCATATTAAACTTAGTCTCATCAATAGAATTTGTCATTCTATTTGACTTATTTTTTATCCTTGGCACTCCTCCAAACAAAGATCAAAATTTAGTCAAAATATAACACTTGCATGCCCATTCAAAATTGATCACAAAACTAGAAACTCAAGGGAAAATAACTTTAAACTCAAAACACCATGGTTGAGGCTGAAGAAAATCCTTTCCATAAAATACACCAATCTGAGGGTGAGGAAATAACTGAGGAAGACATCCAACATGCTCAACAAGATCCAAATTTCCATAAGTTCCTAGAAAAGATTTTTGAAAGAGATGGGTGAAAAATACTTCCTAATGTTGGCTAATCAAGGTATCAAACCTCCACATGAATTTTATGTTAATCAATTAAAAGCACCTCCTAAAGAGATTGAAAATGATCCATCAAACATAGATCAAGTGGTTGCATTAACACATCAAATGAAAAACCTCCAACAACAAATTCAAGATATTCAAAGGGGAACCTCAAAAAGAGACATCTTCCCATATCCTTTTGATTAAACTATCAGCATGATTTCATCTCCCAAACATTGTGAATTCCCAAAGTATGATAAATACAATGGTTAAAAAAATCCAATAGATCATGTGAGTGAATTTTGAACCATGAGTCTTGAATTTGCACACAAAGAGACTTATTTGATAAGATTGTTTCCATGAAGTCTAAGGGGATAGTGCATGCAATGGTTCTCCAAACTTGTACCGCCAATTAAAACCTTTGAAGAGTAGGTTAACAAATTCATCACTCAATATTCTTACAACATCCAACATGAGATAACCATGTAAGACCTTTGCAACACAAAACAGAAAAAGGGTGAATCATTCATCATATTTTTGCAAATATGGAGAAGATTGTTTGCAAGATATTCTCATCCCATACCTGAAAAGGAAAAGATGGAAATATTCATTGACAATATAAATGATGAGATGAGTTATAGAGTTGAATTGCAATGTCCACCTACCTTTGAGAAAATGATTGAAAATGAAATCAAAATCGAAGAAGCTTTGGTCAAAAGAGGACTCATAAAAATATACAATGAAGGAAACAACTTAGGAAGTTCCTCCAATAATTATAATAGCAATGATAAACCAAAGTTTTGGAAAAGAAACAAGAATGCTGGTAATAATGACACTTCAACCGAAACATAAAATGCAAAACCAATATTTAACTTGACAACAACTACCACCAAGACCAATGAAAACAACAATCCAACCAACAATCAAAACAAGAACCAAAATTCCAATCAAAACAACAATCTAAGTAATGCTAAATCTAGACCACCACCATATCACACATCCTCAAATCGAAGAATATTCACACCTTTGGGACAGTCATTAGAATCAACATTAAAGGAACTTCTTGCATCCAAGGTTATAACATTACTAGAGGCAAGAGATTGGGAACCAAGAGTTAAACCTTCATGGTGGAATGATGCACATTATTGTAACTTTCACAGAAACAAAGGACACAAGACCAATGATTGCATACAACTAAAAGATTTGATACAATATTTGATTGACAACAAGACAATATTTGTAGGACCCGAAACAAATGTTGATCATGGAGCATTCAAGAATCCTTTACCAAACTATGAAAAGGGGGAGTCTTCTTCATCAAACACCAAAGGAAAAAATGGGAACTATGTTTATGATTCTACCATTCATTATGTTGAGGTAGTTGAGCATCAAACCAAGGACATTGAAATCAAGGGCCAAAAAGACATCATTGTAGTTGAGAATCAAACCAAGGACATTGAAATTAAGGTCCAAAGAAACACTATTATAACTGAAAATCATCACCAATATATCAACACTAAATCACATCAAATCAATGACATCATACCAATTAGAGAACATCGAACCAAAAACATCAAAATAAAAGGCCAAAAAGACATTATTGCAACTGATGATCCAATTAATGACATCATAATTGAGCATAAACAAAACATTGTTATTAAGGTACCTGAAGATCAAACTATGGACATCGAAAGTAAGGGACAAAGAGACATTGTTGTAGCTGAAACACACAATGAAATCAACACCAAATCACATTGAATTAATGACATTGTACCAATAAATATGATCACAAACTTTGTTGCAAGTGACAATAAAATTAATATCATTAAAATCAGAGAAAAAAAAGGCAACCAACCAATCAATGCAACCATAAGAGGGAAATCCAAAGTGATATTGAAAGGAGCTTCCTCTTCTATATCCAAAAAACCTACTACCCCTACAACACAATACAACATAGTTGATCAATTGCAGAAAATACTAGCTTAAATATCCATATTGGAACTGCTCGAAATCTCACTAGCTCACAAAGATATCCTAGAACAAGCTCTAGTAGCCACCACAATACCAAATAACTTGGGAGTTTTCCAATTTCAAGCTATGGTGGGACACTTGACCACACCTCATTGCTTATCATTTTCTGAAAATGATGATGTATCAATCAATCATCCACATAACGCTTCCCTCCACAATGAGGTTTTAATTCACAAACACCGGATCAAACATGTTCTAATAGATGGTGGAGCTGGCCTAAATATATGTACTTTGAAACTTATTTTTGCACTTGGATATTCTAAAAATGCAATTGATGCTAGAAGAAAAATAACTATAAAAGCCTATGATGATGAAGAGAGATCCTCCCAAGGATTAATTGTGTTACCAATTCAAGTGGGACTGGTTGTAAAAGATATAATCTACCAAGTGTTGGACAAAGAGTTGACATACAACATACTCTTGGGATGTCCTTGGATTCATGAGATGCAAGCAGTGTCATCAACATATCACCAGTGTTTGAAATTTCCTTTCCATGGGCAAGAAATCACCATTTTAGTTGATTCTAACAACCCAAGATATTTTTGTGCCACATAATAGGGAAGCTACAACTCCTAGTTTATCCAAAAATGAAAGACAATTAAACTCCTTGTCGAAGTGGATTGAGAAAAAGGACCAGTCAAAGGATAAGGATATCAGTGATTCTACTCCATCAAGTAATGAAAGTCAATCAAATTCATTGTCAATTTAGCTTGAGGAAAAGATTCAATCAAAATACAAAGGTGTTGATGATTATACTCCATCAAATTAGGAAGGTCAACTAAATTCCTTATCAAAACAAATTGAGGAAAAGATCTAGTTAAAAGACAAAGGCCTAGGGGAATATTCATTTGAGCAATCTTTGTGTCTTTCACAACTACTATCTTCTCCTAAATATTATGGGAAGCAATCCACATCAAGACAACAATCCTCACAACCAACCATGCTCTTTGATGGCAAGTTTGTAAAAGCAAGCACCTTAGTGGATGAATATGAAGACGAGGGTGTTTTGAACTAGTTACACAAGGATGAAGAAACATCACAAGCATCAAATTCCAACAT
The DNA here is from genome assembly GCA_007258455.2 of Sequoia sempervirens. Classification (NCBI taxonomy): domain Eukaryota; kingdom Viridiplantae; phylum Streptophyta; class Pinopsida; order Cupressales; family Cupressaceae; genus Sequoia; species Sequoia sempervirens. The sequence continues at coordinate 723,005,298 of VDFB02270651.1, forward strand.
GCTAACTAAACCATATGGTATAGGTTTTACAATTCTAGAGAAGATGGGATATGATGGAAAAGGTCCTATCAGCAAAAGAAAAGAGGGTATCATAGAACTATTGTAGCCCACCATAACCAATTCAAAGGACAAAATGGGGCTGGGATACAAAGAAGAATCAAAAGAAGAAACCAGGTAGTAGATTGTTGAGCGAATCCTCCAATTGCGAGATAGTTCTGAAATAGATTCCAATGAATATGAATGGGATTCCCTCTGAAGAGTCTTGTCATGAAAAATAAATTGATTTGATACAAAATTATGCACCAACACGTATGGAGGGAAAGAGCTTGAGTTCTAGGCCACTTGAAATTGAATCACAACATATCGATGACTTAAGTGAAGATGAACAAACTTCGAGTGAGATAGATACTTCAGAAGAGAGTAACATCATAAAACTCGATATTGTTATTTAAGACTTTGACAATGTTTCCATCATGACACTTACCCCTTTTGACCTTAGCCAATATGACGATTCATTGCCATTGGTACACCCAGAACTAATTGGTTGGGACCAAACTGAGCTTCTTGACATACTTTTCTTTCCAAATGATGACACCATTGTGAACTTCCTTTGCTCTGACAATCCTAAAACATGTTCCATCATTGAATCTCATAACAAAGCTTCAAACAAGGGGAGTGTCAAATCTTCCATCTACAAAATGAATATAAAAAATAGATCTAATGGTGAAAACCATTTAATGGCAGTATTAGATCAAGAAAAAGTAAAAATAAAGAGCACATCTAATAGTGAAAACCTCCCTGAGGGACTGAAAGATGGGAGATTTGACACTCTTCTTGAGCACTATCATGAGAGATCTTCAATGTTGGTTGAGCCTACACAATCCATCAACATTGGTACAGTTGAAACAATCAAGACCCTACATCTAGTAGCATCCATGACAGAAGAAGAATAACCAAGCTTCACTAAATTCTTTGAAGAGAGACAAGTCAACATTGCTTGGTCTTATGTTGACATGCCAAGCATAGATCCAAAGCTTATCATGCATCATTTATCACTACTACTTGGAGTCAAACCAATAAAACAAAAGTTGAGAAAAATGCATCTGCATATTGCCTTATTGGTGAAAGCTAAATTGAAGAAACTATTGGATGCAGGATTTATCCAACCTATTGATTATGCTAAATGGATCTCAAATATTGTACCAGTTTCAAAACCTAATCACAACATTAGGATATGTATGGATTTTGGAGATCTTAATAGGGCTTGTCCGAAAGATGAGTTTCCTTTGCCTAACATTGACATCATCATAGACTTGATAGTAGGACATGCAATGTTATCACTTATGGATGGATTTTTAGGTTACAACCAGATCAAAATAGCACCTAAAGATCAAGAGAAAATTACTTTCACATGCCCATGGGGTACTTTCTATTGGAACGTCATGCGTTTTGGGTTGAATAATGCTAGGGATACTTATCAACATGTGATGACCACTATCTTTCATGATATGATGTATACCTTTATGGAGGACTATGTAGATGAATTGTTGGAAAAATCATTCACTTGGAGAAATTCAATGTGAGGTTAAACCCCAAGAAATGTGTATTTGGTGTGACGTCAGCTAAACTTTTGCAATATATTGTATCAAATAAAGGCATTGAAGTGGATCATGTGAAAGTCAAAGCCATCATGGATATGCCTCCCAATAATATCAGCCAACTAAGATCTTTACAGGGATGATTCCAATCTATCAGGAGGTTCATCGCACAACTAGCACATAAAACTCATCCTTTCAATCACTTACTACATAAGAATGTTTCTTTCAAATGGGATAGAATATGTGAAGTAGATTTCAATCAATTGAAATAGTATCTGATGTCACCACCCATACTGGTACTGTCAACTAAAGGAAAACCATTATTACTCTACATAGCAACAACAAAGGTATCTTTGGGCACTTTACTGGCATAGGAAGATTCTACAGGAAAGGAAAGGGATATTTATTACATCAGTAAAACCTTGAATGGTTATGAGATCAACTACACATTTATTGAAAAATCTTGTATGGCAGTAGTATTTTCTACTCAGCAACTAAGACATTACATGTTAACCCACACCATCAAACTTAGAGCTAAAATTGATCCATTGAAGTACCTACTCAGCAAAGCTGCCTTGATAGGAAGAATATCCAAATGGGTAATGATATTGAGCGAGTTTGATATCCAGTATGTAGAAAAGAAAGAAATCAAGATCCAAGCGATAGCGGATCAATTAGCCGAAGCACCATTACAAGATGATCATCCAATGAGCATTGAGTTTCCAAATGTTGATGTCCTAACAATGTCAACACAATAGGTTTGATATCCAGTATGTAGAAAAGAAAGAAATCAAGATCCAAGTGATAGCGGATCAATTAGCCAAAGCACCATTACAAGATGATCATCCAATGAGCATTGAGTTTCCAAATGTTGATGTCCTAACAATGTCAACACAATAGTGGATGTTATATTTTGATGACTCTTACATGCAACATGGATCAAGTGCAAGAATCTTATTTGTCACACTTCAAGGACACACCATTCCAAATTCTTACAGGTTAATGTTTCCCTACACTAACAACACAATTGAGTATGAATCATTGATCATTGGAATCAAAGTAGCAATCGAGTGGAAGATCATAAAATTGCAAGTCTATGGAGATTCACAACTAGTCATAAACCAGGTGAATGATGATTAACAGACAAAAGATGATAAATTGATGTCGTATAAAAGAATGGTTGATGACTTCAAAAAGTACTTTGTGGAGATCAAATTTGAGTAGATTCCCAAAGGCAGCAACAAAGTTGTTGATTCTATGGCAACCATTTCCTCTCTCTTATAGATACCTAAAAATGAGCCCGTGATGAGTTCATGGTGGAACAACTATTTAACCCAGCCTATGATAACCCTAAATCCAAAGTTATATACCATTTAATCAAGGATGATGCTTCTATCTATGGGAAAATCTACACCTATCTACGAGACAATACCCTATCACCAGATTTATCCTAAAACCAAAAACATAACTTTATTTGACAAGTAGCTTGACATACCTTGATAGCCAATGTACTTTACCACTAAGGTCTTGATGGTACTCTCCTTGGGTGTCTTGAATGTAACAAAGCTGAAATTGCTTTACATGAGGTTCATGAAGGTATCTATGACACACATTCAAGTGGTCTAACTCTCGCTAAAAAACTCCTACGCTTGGGGTATTATTGGTCGAATATGGAGGAGTCATTTCAATATGCCAAAAAGTACCAAAAATTTCAAATACATAGAAACATGATACATACACCAACACAAGAACTACAACCATTTGCATCCACATGGCCTTTCTATCAATGGGGACTAGATCTTGTAGGTAAAATTCATCCACCTTCATCAAATGGACACAAATTCATCATCATAGCCATGGAATACTTTACAAAGTGGATTGAAGTTGTTCCCCTAACCATAATCATAGGAAAACAAATTACATCCTTCATCTTGAATTACATCATTTGTCGGTACGACATTCCTCAGTCCATTGTCACTGATAATGGTAGACCTTTCAAGAATTAGGATGTCCAAGAACTTTGTAAAAGGTTTCATATCCAACATTGGTTTTCTACATTGTACTACCTTCACGGAAACAACCAAGAAGAGGCCTCAAACAAAACCATCCTGAAAATTCTATAGAAAACTGTCAACGATGCTGGACGTGACTAACACATTCAACTAAACCCTTCTTTATGGGCATATCAAACTAGTATCTACACCCCGACAAGAGCTACACCTTATGCTTTAGTCTATGGATCAGAGGCCATTTTACCTATTGAGGTTGAACTACCATCAGTTCGTGTGTCACTAAAAGGGATCATTTTAGATGAAGATTTTTGGGTGTCTAGGTTACAAGAGTTGGAACTATTGAATGAGTGTTTTCAACAAGTCATTGATCACCTAAAATCCTATCAGTAAAGGATATCCAAAATTTACAATCACAGAGTCAAACCAAGAACATTTCAAGTTGGTGACTTAGTCTTGAAAGAAAATCATCAAAATCAGCAAGGTCAAGAAAAGAAGGGGAAGTTTGAACCAAACTGGATAGGTCCCTTTGTCATTGTATTAGTCTTCAAATTCGGAGCATATCAACTATCTACACCTGAAGGGGATTTGTTTAAGGAACCCATCAATAGCTTGCATCTCAAGAAGTTCTACACTTGAATCATCTAGTGCATTAGTAAAAGTCTTGAAAAAATACAAAAGTCATAAAATGTCCTAAAAAAATTGTTACCTTGATGAAAACCTGGAAAACAAGCGTCTTGGTGACAACAAAAAAAAAGAAAAAAAATTGAAAAATACAAAAAAGTGAAAAATGAAAAATAAAAAAAATCCATAAAATCTAAAAAAAGTGCAATAAAAACAAGTAGTGAAAACCCAGCAATAGGTGCTATTTGTGATAGATTATCTTTTCCATCTATTTGAGCATTTTGACCATTTGCTTTCACCATTCACTTTCATCGTCATTTTGCCTATCATCAGAGAGCTGCATGTACATATCCTGGCATTGTGGTCATGTCTCACCCTAGACTAGGGGAAAAATCTTGAACTCACTAGAGGCAATAAAATTTGAGCTTAAACCAACAGACAAACAACAATTAGACAACATAACAAACACAACGATCATAGTGCAAAACCCAACATTGAACATTGATCATAAAACTTTGCAAATCAAACATCCATATCAAACAACAAATAGCTAAATCAATCAAATCAAAGCAAATTTAAATGGATGATGTTCCTTCTGAATCATGGTATTATCACTTTGGCATGAATGTTCAACTGTTTTACTTTGTTTTTTGTTGTCATATCTCTAGAGCAACTCAATGATGTATTGAACAAGAGGAGCTAGGAAGGAGTATGATATTTCATTTGTCTGTTGTCTATGAGTTGATCGTTACTATTGTGCAGATTTTCACAAGACGTGCTCTAAAAATTATCACTAATGAAATTTCAAATTTTCATAGGAAAATGATTCTCTTGTTTGTTTACACAAGCAATGCTCAGGTAATCTCGGTTGAATTATACCTAGATGCTTGTGTTAACTTCTAATATTAAAAATCATGGAAGTAGTACTCAGGTCATCATGGTCTAATTATACCATCGATGTTTGAACTCACTTTCAACATTTTAAGGGCTCAATGATGATAAAAATCATGAAAAATTGGTTGTTACGATGACAACAGTTGCATATTTAGATCTGCATGGTTAAGTTAGATTGCATCCATGTTAGTTTTGCATCTATATTTATGGGTTTTCCAAGGCTAGAAATTTTTTGCAATGATATTATCTCTATCATTTATGGATTGAGTATACTTGACATTAACAAAAACATATCATTCTCATATAGTTGCATAATCATTTGCATATCATGCACCATCCATGCATTACATCATAATATTTGCATCAGAAAACACAAAAAAGTACATGGCATCAGATTTGCATAATCAAACTCATCTCATATACTATAGAAGCATCATGTATTTGCACTAAGAAAATACAAAAACGTAAGGGGCATCACATTTCATTTGCATTCATCTCATTGCATAAAACATCATCCATAAAATATTTAGGAACATAAATCATATCATCATTGCATACATATATAATCACCATCTAAGCATCACATAAGCATCTTACAAGCATCATAATAGAAATTAAATGCATCCATCATAGGCATCCATCATAAATCACATATGGACACATAGATCGCTAATCATTGTTGCATAGCATATAAACTCAAAATCATATTGTCAAGTGTACAATGATATCCAAATGTGTAATGAGATACATCATCAACAACAACAAATGGTAGTATATCATAATGTCTCAACTGAATCAACGAGTATACATCAGACTCAAGTACATCTCAAATCATCATCATGGAGCTATGTGGTGCTCCCCCCTGATGGTGCTAGCCCTGTGCCTCTGTCTATACTTGATGGCCCTGCCCCTATATCCCTATGAGGTGGCCCTGTCACACCTCTGCTAGTAGTCCTTGAATGTGTGCGAGCATTGAAAAACTATGCGTAACTCTCCTATTACTCTAGAGGAACCACCTCATGATACTTTATCCTATAGAGCTCGTCCTTCCTAGAAAAGCATCATATTTCTCTAAAGTAATCTGTTATACCTGTGCCCTTGGCTGCCCTTTGTATTTTCTCCATTATTCCCTTTGCCTGCTCAACCTACTACCTCAAGGTATTCCTCTTGGCCATAAGAGTGGCAATATGTGCCTGTGTCTGAGCTTGGGCCTGGGTCTATGTCTATAGAAAAGCTTATACATGTGCCAACTAACCCTACAATGTATGTACCTGAACTTGTAATGCAACTATCTGTGTCTGCTGCTACTGTGAGGGTAGCTGAATCTGTACTTGTTGTTGTGCTGCAGCTACCAATGATCACCTCTTCCAAGGCACTCTGAAGTCTTAAACATCTATCATGGCCCCTATACCACCCTCACCTCCATCTCCATTGCCCCCATCACCATCCCCATCACCTCCATCATCTCCATCCCTGTCTCCATCATCACTGCTCTTTGCCTCCTCCTCCTCCTCATCTCCTCCATCTCTCCTCCAACTGCATCCATGTACTACTTCCCTCTTCTCATCATCCAACAATGGCACTAGCTCATCAGGATTGGATATCTGTGGGAAGGGATGTGTAAAGAAGTATTGAGAATACTTCTTGGATATAGGATCCTCTGTGATCTCTAGATGATAATTCCAAGCAATGGCCTATGAACCTTGGTACTCCTGCACTACAAAATCATATGATAAGCATGGTCCCCACCCTAGAACATCAATCTGTTGTGCATAATGAGCCACTCCCTGGGGAATGCCATGTACCCAGCCATACTGTCGCAACACCCTCCTCAACAAAAATCCCTGAATAATGAATTGTGTCCTCCCAATCAGATACATAGAAAAGTACAAATATTAAATCTTAGTAGCATCATTTGGCCATTTCTTGTAGTCTAAGTAGGGTCACCATGTCACTATCTCAAGATCATCTAGTGCTCTCCTCTAGCACTCTAGTTTTCCTAGCTTAGGCTAGACAAATAGACTGGTATATGCATGAACATACGGTCTCCCTACTGGACCTTGTCTCTCTCTGCCACTAGACGGGTGACAACTATGTGCTCCAATGCCCATATCTGCAACAATGTGACCCCAGCTAACAAATTGGCCCCTCTGAGATATACAACCTAGTGCAAATCATGGTATAAATGGGAAAGCATGCAACATCCCCAAGCATATCTAGTAAATTGTGTAATCATACTCTCAAATATCTAGCCCCATCCAA